>SJYA01002531.1:373586-428858 GCA_006410615.1 Neotragus moschatus
CATTTATTTTTTCTTTTTATATATTTTTGTTTTTAATACACAATGTATTTTAACAATTTATAATAAGTTTAATATATAATATATAATTATATTATTGAATTTAACTGTTTAACAGTTGCACACTATTTCATTGTATGCATCTACCAAAATGTAAACAAAAATGACAAACAATAAGCTCTGCTCAGAAAGATTTATACTCAGTTGGTCAACATTAAGAGTCAGATGTGCTTTATGTTTGCATTTTTTTGGTTTTGTTTTTTAAATTCCTCTGCAAGATTCTGTGCATGGAAATAGAAACATGAGCCTGGCCTTCCCTAAAGTTCTGAATCTCTGTTTTTAATTAATTATTGTGGTCATTATTTCATGCCTTTAAAATATTATGATTTCTTGCTTCAAGCTTAAGCTTCTTCAGGATTTGTTAGGGATGAATTGATCTTAATTTCATTTTATGCTGTGGTATTAATTTGCTTTAATTTCCCATCATACTTTGGCCACCTAATATAAACAGCTGACTCATTTCCTAATGCTAGGAAAGACTGAGGGCAAGAGAAGGGGGTGGAAGAAGATGAGATGATTAGATAACATTACTGACTCAGTGGACATGAGTTTGAGCAAACTCTGAAAGATGATGAAGGACTTTGAAGCCTGGCTTACTTCAGTCCATAGGGNAATATAAACAGCTGACTCATTTCCTAATGCTAGGAAAGACTGAGGGCAAGAGAAGGGGGTGGAAGAAGATGAGATGATTAGATAACATTACTGACTCAGTGGACATGAGTTTGCGCAAACTCTGGGAGATGATGAAGGACTTTGAAGCCTGGCTTACTTCAGTCCATAGGGTCTCAGAGTCAGACATATCTTAGCAACAGAACAACAACCTAGCAAGGATATCTTGGTTGCTTCCAAGTTTTTGCAATTACAGATGAAGGTTCCATGAACATCCACGTGCAGGTGTTGTGTGGACATAATTTTGCAGCTCCTTTGGGTAAATACCAAGGAACATGATTACTGGATTGCATGGTAAAAGTATGTGTAGTATTGTCAGAAACCTTCAACTGTCTTTCAAGTGGCCACACTATTTTATAATCCCACTAGCAAAGAGGAGGAGTTGCTCTATGTCTTTACTAGCAAGTTTGCTGTTAGTGTTCCAGACTTGGGGCATTCAAATAGATATGTAGTGGTACCTCAAATTTATTTTAATTTGCATTCCCTGATAACACATGAAGTAGAGGATCTTTTCATGTGCTTATTTGTTGTTTGCTTCCTTACTGTTGATTTTAAGATATCTTACTATATTTTATCAGATGTGTCTTTGCAAATTTTTTCTTCGAGGCTGCATTCTGGCATCTAATTCCCTTGACATTGTCTTTTGCAGAGCAGAAGTGTTCAATTTTAATGAAGTCCAGCTTATTAATGTATTCTTTCATGGATCATGCTTTAGATATTGTACGTTAATGTTATTAACTAACATACCCAAGCTTCTTTACAACTTCTCCAATACTATATTCTAAATGTTTTGTGTTTACACTTAGGTCTGTGATCCATCAAATCAAATGCAGACTTATATCAAATACATATTTCTGAAGTGAATATAGTCACTTCAGAAATTTATCTTAATCCTCCTGAGATTTTATTTTATACTTTAAAATGACACAAATTTTCTGTTCTGTTCATATTTTACTGTTTGTATAAATACAATGTGTGCTGTGTGTGTGTGCTGAGTCCCTTCAGTTATATCTAACTCTTTGCAAATCTGTGGAGTCCACCAGGCTCCTCTGTCCATGGGGTCTGCAGGCAAGAATACTGGAGTGGGTTGCCATGCCTTCCTCCAGGGGATCTTCCCAACCCAGGGACTGAACCCTAGTCTCTTACATTTACTGCATTGGTAGGTAGGTTCTTTACCTCTTGCACCACCTGGGAAGCCCATAAACATAATATTAGCGCCATAGTTACAAAAATGAAATATATGTAATATGTTTAAACATTAAATAATAAAAATAGTACTAATTTCTTTTTATTATAGCTTCTTGACCTTTTAGCTAAGATTATGTATAATATCTGTTCTTATGAGTTTAATACCACTTATTGAGGACATAATGTATGCCAGTTATTGCTAGGCAACTTACATACTGTAATTTATAAACAATTGCAATACAAAAGATTTCTGTTCCTACTTTACCAAGAGGAAACAAGCTTTGAGAGGTGAGTTATTGTATCTACTTACTAATAAATTTTCCAGCTAGGATTCAAATCCGTTTCTGTCTTACTCTTTACCATCTGAGCCACCTGGGAAGCCCATCTTATCAAGAAACTTGTATTAATTCACTCCAGTACAATAACAAATCAGTAAATAGATGTAAAACATCAGAGAGAAAACACAACTTCATTGTATTTTATTTTTGTGGGTAGACTTCTTATTGAATACATAAATCTGTCAGCAATAAATTTCAACCTGAAATTGCTTTACTCTTAAAATAGTAACAACCATTTATAGAAAAAAAAACTCTGGAGTGTCTACTTCAGGGCACATTAGCAGCCAAGATTCCTTGAAAATATGACCTATCTCCCAGAGTCTCAGTTACTCTATTTTTAAAGGAAATAATAACATCTATTTATGTGAGTTGTAATTTTGGAAATCAAAATTGGGAGATGAATATGCAAATTCTTTTAAATCTGTCAAGCTCCTTTCAAATGCATGGTATTATTGCAATTTAGGACACACATTAACGAAAAAGCACATCAACTTCTAATGAAAGCATATTTAATTCAGTGCAGTTTTAATTACAAAATGAAAAGAGGAAGCGAAAGGAAATACCCAGAAATGGAAGCAGCAGCATAAGTAGTAATTACATGTTGACCGTGTGCTTGTGTTGCTGGTTGGGTATTCTTCCCAACATACTTTCCTACAGGCCTGTTTAATATGCTGGAAACATGGAAACCAGAAGAAATGTGAAGAGTATTGAAACACACGCAGATACAGAATTGGAAATATTTCCGAATGAAGCATCATCTTGTTTTTAATTTAATCAACAGAAATTAAAGAAAATCTTGTCTTTAGTTAAGCAGCTGGACTCTTAGATTACTAAAGTAAAATGATATACAAATGTTACATTAAAGGCAAGACAGAAATAGTTAGACGGTCATAAATTTGGAGATTAAGCAATGAAAACTGGTAAGCCCTTTAACAGCAACCAAATGAAATTAACAGAATAGTAAAAAGTCATACTTTACCACATGAGTTTAAACATATGTTAAAATACTTTAAAAGCATGAAATAAATGTGTGACTGTAAGTTTAATTTGTTCTCTGGCCAAAAGCAATATAGCAAGTGAAATCTGGCCTATAAAGTGAACTGTGGTGTTTTTGGTTTTTTTTCATTTTTAANCCCTTTAACAGCAACCAAATGAAATTAACAGAATAGTAAAAAGTCATACTTTACCACATGAGTTTAAACATATGTTAAAATACTTTAAAAGCATGAAATAAATGTGTGACTGTAAGTTTAATTTGTTCTCTGGCCAAAAGCAATATAGCAAGTGAAATCTGGCCTATAAAGTGAACTGTGGTGTTTTTGTTTTTTTTTCATTTTTAAACAGTTCCAAATGGAAATTTTGATTCTCCATTTTTTGAACAGCAATTTAAAATAAGACTGTAGTAGTTCTTTCTTAGAAAATTCAGACTTTGTTCTCAAAGCTTCACTTTGCAACCAGTTTTTGTTTGTTTCTTAAATTTATTGTTTTGTTTTCAGATGCATCCATATTTTGTAATATTGTACCCAAAATTTTAAGAACACACTCTCCTTCCTGTCCCTGATATGTTTTTAGTCAACCAAAAACCTTTAGAGTTTTCTCTTCGAATAAACACATTTCTTAATGTAAAGTACTCAGGTGTGAATCAACTCAGTACTGAAATGTTTGAAGGAAGTGTTGTTTGTTGATTGAATATTGATCTGAGGTCAATCTATACATGTTGTAGCTCTACATTTTTTTTTAAGGGTAATTCATTAAGATACTTTAAGTGCCCAGATATATATTTGTGTACACAGATTAATATCTAAAAAATGTCACAATCAAATAATTAATTTCAACAGCTGTCTATTAGTAAAACTGGATGCAGTATACACCTTGGTTAAGTAGATTTATAGGATGAATTGCCTGAAGAGTCAAATGACCTCAGCTTTCTTTCTTTGCCTGTTTACTTCTACTAAACAAGAGAAAAATAATTCCATTAATACCTAACAGCATGTTTATTTGTGTGCACTAGTAAAACAAAATAAGGAATTTACTGTATGTTTTTATGAGAACTGTCTTGCTAAAAAAGACCAGTTAAAACAAATGTTTCATACTAGGTAAACCCTCCCAACTACACACCTTAAGCAAAATGTTTGCTTTTAAAGGATAAGATAAAAAAAAAAACACAAATAAATAAAAGAAAAGTACTAGGATGCGGAATGAGGTAGAACTAAGCTCATGAGAAAACACACTGTATCTTAAAATACATAAATGCAAAATATTTTGATAACTAATAAATGTTATCTTTCATATTGACAGATCCCCACAGGGTAAAAATGAAGTCTTCTCTACCATCGAACACCTGGATTCTAACATTGTACACATGAGTTTACTGAACCAAACTGATATACATTTTAATAATTGGGATATCACTTCTTACAATATTTCTTTGATTTCTTTTCTTCTCTGCTCCTTTTTCGATTCTACTTTTTTATGCTGACATCTTTATTTCTTGACTTTGATTTGTTTTCATTGTTCAGTCTCAGAAGCATACCCTGTGAAGGGTTATGGATTTTAATATCTCTTAAAATATACACTATTCCTTTGGAGGATTAAATAGTGTTGTCCATATAAAGTGTGGTCATCTAAAATAAAAATATATTTTTCTAAATTAATTCTCCAGACTATGATTTTTAAATTTTTCATCCAAATAGATTTTATTACTTTAAATTCTTNCCCAACTACACACCTTAAGCAAAATGTTTGCTTTTAAAGGATAAGATAAAAAAAAAAACACAAATAAATAAAAGAAAAGTACTAGGATGCGGAATGAGGTAGAACTAAGCTCATGAGAAAACACACTGTATCTTAAAATACATAAATGCAAAATATTTTGATAACTAATAAATGTTATCTTTCATATTGACAGATCCCCACAGGGTAAAAATGAAGTCTTCTCTACCATCGAACACCTGGATTCTAACATTGTAAACATGAGTTTACTGAACCAAACTGATATACATTTTAATAATTGGGATATCACTTCTTACAATATTTCTTTGATTTCTTTTCTTCTCTGCTCCTTTTTCGATTCTACTTTTTTATGCTGACATCTTTATTTCTTGACTTTGATTTGTTTTCATTGTTCAGTCTCAGAAGCATACCCTGTGAAGGGTTATGGATTTTAATATCTCTTAAAATATACACTATTCCTTTGGAGGATTAAATAGTGTTGTCCATATAAAGTGTGGTCATCTAAAATAAAAATATATTTTTCTAAATTAATTCTCCAGACTATGATTTTTAAATTTTTCATCCAAATAGATTTTATTACTTTAAATTCTTGTAATTATTTTGTAATCGTGAGCTTACTTGCTAAATATAAGTAATAATTTGGGAGAATATTTGAAATTGTAAACATTTTAGAAAATTCAGAATTCCAACCATAGGTTATAACAGTGAAGTTTCAAACAAAATTAGTGATGTAAATTGTACATTATTTTTCTATAAACAATATCCTGAAAGATAAAATATATTAGCATTGTATTGACCAGTTTCAGTTACAAAAAAATTTGTCCAGGAATGTAAGTAATTCTCAACTTTATTTACTGAAAGTCTTACAAAGTTTTAACATTTAAATAATCTGGTAGCTCAGTGCTTAAGCAGTGCTTCTGCCAAGCAGAAGACCCAGTTTCAATCCCTGGGTTAGGAAGATCCCCTGGAGAAGGAAATGGCAGCCCACTCCAGAATTCTTGCTTGGGAAATTCTGTGGACAGAGGTGCTTGCCGGTCTGTAACCAATATGGTCTCAAAGAGTCAATAGACTTTCCTTTTTTTTTTCTTTTCAATCTTTGATTACACTGTACCTTTTTTTACTTTCAGTTTAAAAATTATAATTTGTCTTGTTTTTCCTTTTACTAGCTTATTTTTCTTGGCTTCCCTGTGGTTCAGCTGATAAAGAATCTGCCAGCAATGCGAGAGACCTGGGTTCGTTTCCTGGGGTTTGGGAAGATCCCCTGGAGAAGGGAAAATCTACCCACTCCAGTATTCTGGCCTGGAAAATTCCATGGACTGTATAGTCCATGGGGTTGCAAAGTGTCTGCAGGATTGAGTGACTTTCACTTTCCTTTCCCAATTTTAGTTTGCTTAATATCACATACAAGTCTAATAGGGACAAAAGTATTTTTTGTATACTTTCTCTCTTGCTTTTAAAAAAAGAACCTTGAATTCTAGGATTGGTTAAGTTTTAGCAAAATATAAAATTTATGTAATGATTTCTCATAAGAGTTAAAAACAAGTTAAAAAATTCCTGCTTGAGAAAATCGCTAATCATCATTAGTTGCATCTTCAATCCATTCCATTCATCTTATTTTGTTTAGTGACTGTAACAATTTTTAAGTAATTGTTAAATCCATTTGGGAGGGTTTAGTTGGGATGTCATCCAGTTGCTGCAGAAGCTGAAGTAGTTATTTTTTCTTACAGACAACCTCAGATCTTTTTTTTTTTAACTGACTAGAAATAAGCTCTGCAAATTTATCTCGTTGCCTTTTCCCTTGACTAATAACTAAAGGATGCAAGCAAATAAGTTAGCTGAATAATGAAATTAAACTATGGAATTTTAAGGATGTGTTGCTATTTTAAGGTGAAAAGTATCATAAATGAAATTAAACACAAAATTACATGGATATATATTGAACCCTTTATTCAAGCAGCATTCAGTTCTATTTTACTAATAACAGAATGGCTATAAATTGAAAACAGCACAGTGGGAGTAGGAATGATAATTTAATATATAAAAATAAGAGAACAAATAGTGAGCCTTTCGTAAGTGCAATAAAATCAAATTACAAGTAATGACAAAAAAGCAGAAAATTTCAACTTAAAATTTTTTTTAAGAATATTAGTGGTAAATAGAAAGCATATCTAAATTGAAATATAGAAAATAAAATATTTAATGCAAAATAAAAAAGGAATGCTCCTGCTACGTGCATGCTCTCAGTCGTGGCTGACTCTTTGCAACCCCACGGGACTCTAGCCCTCCAGGAAATGATTTAGGCAAACTTGAAAAGAAGAATACCTTCAAATATAGCTTATAGTTATGATTTTAAAAATAAAAACATGAAAAAATATTGAGATTAAAAAAATATTGAGATTAAAAATTTATCAACTTGGTTTTAAATCATTTCAGATATGTGAGAGCATATATAAAAATATGTTTGTGATCAACTCTAGAAAACAAGTGAATGTACAATAATTATGAATGTGTAGTAATAAAAATAATATTCAATTAATAATAGATTGTCATATGTACTTTCATATGTTGATCTCTATTATAGACCAATGAGCTTCTTTGTAATAAAGATGTATTAAATATTCTATTAAATTGTATTAATATTTAAAATCTATTCCTTATAATTTTATTCATTAAATTTTTAAAAATCTTTCAAGTGATTACTATTTAATAGATAGTTCATCAAAAATTTTGTTAACCATTAGTGTTAAAGGGAACTTTAAGAGATTTTTCAGTAAAGATGGAACATAATAGTTTCAGTTAAACCTTATGAGAAAGACCTCTTGAACTAATCATACAAATAATTACATTTTGTATTTTAAATATCCTTCAAATTTGGAGACTTTACAGCAAAAAAACACAACCTTCACAGTTATACTTTACTCAGTAATATAAAGTAAACCACAATTATTTGTGGAGCAATTAGAGCCTACAGTTTTCATTTGACTCAGTATAATGCATTATTTTCTTAAGGTAAGTTTCCTTCAACATGATAGCCTCAACATTCTTGGTTATTTCCTTTCCCACATAAAGAAGAAAATGAAATGATATATGTATGTAAGAAACACAAGGAACAAGCTGATGAGATTTCAAATGAACAAAAATTACTAAATGTATAGTGTGTCACCGTGATAGGCCCACCTTATCACCAGAACAGAATGTCCAGAATGGACACCATTAATGTCCACACATTAATGAGAGCATTAAGGAGAAAGCTGAGATGGAAGTATTATTTGAAAGTATTATGCTTTTAACTTTAATTTGGACTCATTTGTTAGTTTGCTTCTTTCTCAACAATCCACCACCTTGATATCTTTTCCTTCCTACCCCTCCACCTCCCACCTCTTCTAAACAGAAGCAAGGCATCCAATGAGATATCTTCCTAGAAGGTATTATGGCTCTCAAATTGGGCATTACTAATGCCTAATATTTATACACAGTAATGGAGATGGGAGCTCCTCACCTACATGCTTCCCATTTGCACAGTTTTAAGTTTCTCATTCCAGATAGACTGTATCCTTGTTGANTAATATAAAGTAAACCACAATTATTTGTGGAGCAATTAGAGCCTACAGTTTTCATTTGACTCAGTATAATGCATTATTTTCTTAAGGTAAGTTTCCTTCAACATGATAGCCTCAACATTCTTGGTTATTTCCTTTCCCACATAAAGAAGAAAATGAAATGATATATGTATGTAAGAAACACAAGGAACAAGCTGATGAGATTTCAAATGAACAAAAATTACTAAATGTATAGTGTGTCACCGTGATAGGCCCACCTTATCACCAGAACAGAATGTCCAGAATGGACACCATTAATGTCCACACATTAATGAGAGCATTAAGGAGAAAGCTGAGATGGAAGTATTATTTGAAAGTATTATGCTTTCAACTTTAATTTGGACTCATTTGTTAGTTTGCTTCTTTCTCAACAATCCACCACCTTGATATCTTTTCCTTCCTACCCCTCCACCTCCCACCTCTTCTAAACAGAAGCAAGGCATCCAATGAGATATCTTCCTAGAAGGTATTATGGCTCTCAAATTGGGCATTACTAATGCCTAATATTTATACACAGTAATGGAGATGGGAGCTCCTCACCTACATGCTTCCCATTTGCACAGTTTTAAGTTTCTCATTCCAGATAGACTGTATCCTTGTTGGAAGACCTTTTTTTTTTTTCTTCCATAAACCTCTCATGTTTCTTCACTTTCCCATATTAACAGCCAATTTGCTTAAGTTAATTTTACAAACAGAATAGTACTTTCTAGAACAGAATAGAAAATAGCTCAGTCCCCAGTGATATTCCAGGAGAGTAGATAGAAACCACTGCCTTTCATTCCTGATGAGGATTTGCTGACATCCCAAGGAAATAAAAGTAGTGCTAGAAATCTTGGCGATTTCTTGTCACATGGACCCACTATATGCACAGTGGGTCTATGATGAGCCATCAGCCCTTGGGACCTGGTAAACCAGGGGAACTGTATAAGCCTGAAGTTTAAGCCATCTGCTCTACTTACAGTAATAAACTAAGTCGATTTGGGCTCATCATGTCCTTAGTGGCCAAATTTATGAAAGTGTGGCAAGGCAACCTAGCAGCTGCCACCATGCACAGCTTGCAAACACCTTGGCTGTCTGACAGTCCCATTTGGACAGTGTGCAGTCCTCATGGTCAAGCTTGTAAGGAAGAAGAAAAGTCATTTAAGCCTCTAATGAATCTTTTACACAAATGTAAAAGAACAAAATGTCACCAACACTTTAGAAAATCCCACAACACAAAGAAAAGAGAAGAATCTCATTTAATAAATAGAGCATCAATCTCTGGGTGAACAAGAAATAAGTCAGAGAAAAGTAAAGAACTTTAGAATAATGAAATTATCTTCTAAGAAAGTGGAAAAATGTAAGATGTTTTTATAAAATGACTTATTTGAAATAAAAAATGTATTTCAAATATTAGTCAAAGCAAACTTAAAATTTATTATTTGAATAAAACACTCAAGGATTAATCCAGAATTATCTGATAAGGTTCTAACAGAAAACCTAGAAAAACAAGAGAGAAAAGGACAGAGAGAGAAGAGAGAGGTCAGAAAATGTAGAGATAATGAAATATTAGGCAATGTAGTATTTTTTCACAAAGCTGAGGAAAAATATCAGTGATCAGACTGAAAAGACCCCATAAAACATTAAAACGAAGGACTTTAATTTCTAGAATTATTATCACAAGATTTTAAAACTACATGGACAAGATCTTCAGTGTAAATACCATATAACCAGATCATTTTTTTTTTTCTATAACTAAATGAAAATCAGGTCCTGAGTAAACTTTTCATTAACAGTATTGAGTGTTAAAAGAAAATGTCACAATTTTAAAAATTTTCTGAGAGAAAAATTATTTGGAGCATAACATTATATATTTATACATTATACATATATTTATACATTTATACATTATATATTTAGTTAAATTATCCATCAAGACATTTGAAGAAAGCTGTTAATGTAAATCATAGAAAACTAAAAAGAGAGAAAAAGCAACTTGAAGTTAGAGAATATGTAAAGAAAAAGCTCATAAGTAAGCACCAGTTTCCAGGTATGCAGACTTATTATAAATTAATATATAATTCATATTAATTAACATGTTTCACTCATAAAATAGATTACCTTTCTGGCTAGCCATTGCTGCCTAATACCAGAAAATTTAATTACCATGGCAACAGCAATTTTATGATTTGGCATATGGTTTCTATAGTTCAGGATGTTAGGAAGGACTTGACTGGGTGTGTCCAGCTTTGAGCGTCTTGTGAGGTTTAAGGCAAATGATAGGTGAAGAGTAGAGTACCTGGGGTGGTCTGGGGGTGTCTGGCTCCCAGACTTTGTGTTTTTCCATGTGGTCTCTCCATGCCCAGTTGGGGTTCCTCAGTGTCTGGTAGCTTCAGGACAACAGAACTGCATACACAGTGACTCACTGGCTCAAGTGTGATAGCTTACAAAGAAGTCTATTCACTTTTTCTGACTCAGCCTTAAAAGTCATGCATCATCACCCTGACTACATTCTATTACAAGATTCAGAAGGCGAGGCACTTGATTCGACCTCTTGTTAGGGATTCACGAGGAGAGCTTTGGGCATTTCCTCTTGATGGGGGAGAAGTAAGTTCTTGGAAGAGAATATAGAATGGAAATATTGTTGCAATCACCTGTGGGAAATACTGTCTGCTACATATATATGATTTTTTTAAATAAATGAATTTACAGAGAAGAAAAATATATATTTGGAATTCAAAGGTATGATAACACATATAAAAATCTCATTAAATGATATGGAGAGTAACATTCAGAACACAAATTGAAAGTAAAGCAAGAAGACAAAAAGATGGAAGATCAAAGCTAAAGAACAATTAAACGAGAAAACGATGAGGGCCAGAACAAAAAACATGAAAGAGAGGGCATATCAATAAAAAATTCACTAGAATAAACAAAATGGTATAGGATTGAAGAATGAAAGAGCCTGGTGTGTATCCTGCAATTTTAATAGAAATGTACAAACAGAACAATACCATGAATTTTCAGAAATCTGGACAGACAAAAGATTCTACAAGCCCCCAGAGAAACACAGAATCAACAGTCTTATACAAAGATCAGGCATCAGAAATACTGCAGATTTCTTAATGAAGATGATAGAGTGTTGTATTCTATATTGTCAAGAAGAAAAAGAACTCAGCCTTAATTTCCTTGTCCAACAAGAAAGTGCATGTGTATTTAGTATTGGATTTCACATCAAAATCAGAGTGAAAAACAATGAAAAGTAGAAAACATACTAAAGATTGTAATAAAAAAATCAGAGGCTAACAGCTATTTAATATAAGTAAACTTTGAATCTCAAACAGTCCCTTTCAAAACATGGAAGAAGGGTCTGGGAAATTGTCTTCAGAAAGATGAAACCTATTTAGCCTTTGCAGCTTGAGAGGAAATTAAAGCAATGGTAGAAGAGTTTATGGTTGAATTTAAGGGAGAAAAAAGTACAGAAAGTAAAGAATTTAGACAATTTATATTTGTGAAGAAAGGAGAAAGTAGAATGGTGTCAAAGACATTGTGTTGCAAAGGAAAATTAACCTTTGTGGGACTGGAGGATTAGAACCAAAATCAACTGTGTTTTCAAGAATCTACCTTAATCATATTTACAAAGAAAGGTTGAAAATAAGATTCAAGGTAAGAAAATATTTTTCTCCTAGGTTATTTGGCCTAGTTACTAAATTGATATTTAACAGGTTAACAAAAGAAAAACAAATTTAATTTTGGATTTACCGAGGAGTCCTAAAGATACGAGGTTCAAAGAAGTGACTGAAGCAAGCTGTTTTTATACCTTTTAGACAAACAAACAATACTTTTTCAAGAAATAGCAAAAACAAAGGGGCTTGGGCTGGGTAGTACGTTAATGAAGAAGTAGCAAGATTTGTGTATAAAGTCTTCTTCGTCCTGAATATACAAAGCTGAGCTGATGACTGTGGAAAACAAAATTGGTTCAGTGGCTGAGTGGTAAAAGATCACCAAAGGGAGAAAAGAACTTAGATTAGAATGAGAATGAAAAAAACAAAAAGGATCAGATTGAAGCACATTTCCCCACACCCCATTAACCCAGCCTCCCAATCCTAGGAATAGATCAGTCCAATAAATGTGGTTCTGCTTCATTTATCCGATGGGAAGTGTTAATCTTCTCTTTGAATAGATATAAGTTAGACAGTATTTGTTTCATATGCTTCAATAGAAGCAGCATTTTCCCCAATGATTGTATACTCTCCTCCTTGCTGGGAAGTCAGTGTATCTATTAAGTATGTGCTCAGTTGCTCAGTCATGTCTGACTCTTTGTGACCCCATAGATGGTAACCTGCCAGGCTCTTCTGTCCATGGGATTTTCCAGGCAAGAATACTGGAGCAGTTGCCATTTCCTACTTCAGAGGGTCCTCCCGACTCAGGGGTCCAATCTGCGTCTCCTGAGTTTCCTGCGTTGGCAGACAGATTCTTCACCACTGTGCTGCCTGCAAAGCCCATATCTTAAGGATATACCATAATATTTGGAGTTCAACAGAGGCTAACCTGTTTATCACTCACTGGAGAAGTGCTTAGATACACATGGCACTGGTTCTGTTACCACAGAAAGGTTTAAGATTGCCTTTTTCAATTCATGAGTTCCAAAGTTTGGGACTTAAGTCCTCAACACTGAAAACAACTTGGGGTGTTGATATAGAAGCTGATTGTTTTTTTAATGATTTCTCATCCACTTTTTGTGACAGACCTTTATGGACAAAGGAGCTCAAATTTGTAATGTGGTTAGTATTTAAGGTAGAGTTTTCTGGTGGCAGAAGAAGCTAAGCATCTGAGTCCAGAACATCCTGATCACTTAGGTGGGAAACTTTATATATCTTGTCGCTGCATAATAAAGACATTGTGTGTGTGTTCTCAGTCACTCGGTCGTGTCCAATCTGTGATGCAGTGGACTGTAACCTGCCAGTCTTCTCTGTCCATGGGTTTTCCCAGGCAAGAATACTGGAGCGGTTGGCATTTTCTCCCACAGGGGATTTTCCCGACCCAGGGATCCAAACTGTGTCTCTTGTGTCTTCTGCATTGGCAGACAGATTGAAAGACTGTGTGACTCAAAAGCAAGGGCGGAAAAGAAACTATAATTTCCTAGACCTGAGAATTCAATGTTACTAGTAATGTTTGTATCCAACTAATTATCTCTACTTTTCATGTACTCCTTTCACTTAGTGAAAGCAGAACAGATTGTGGAATATCTGATACAGGTCTGAAGTTTGGCTTTGGCAACAGTAAAGATTAGTTTTATCATCTGACCAAGTTTGTGCATATTTTGAGGTCATCTGCGTTGAGTTTGGGGCATTGGACAGTCTAATCAAGGGAGCAGCTGAGAAACCACAAGTTGTACAAGGGTGACTTGGCATTTGGTGATTTGGCAAACATCTGTGCCATACAAGGTAGTACTGGAGTCACTTTTCATCTCCTCGACAGGTTGGAAGATGCCATCTATGTAACTAAGCCGCAGAGTCTGGCTGTTGTGCTGCCCTGATATGTCACCCAGGAAAGGTCCAGTGGCAGGTCTGTTTTCAACACCAAGGAAAAAGTTTCCACTTATTGTCTTTATCAGGGCAAGGAACAGCCTTGAGTATCTGTAGAGGCTTTTCTGAGTCCAGACAAGTCATTAGAAAGAGGCAGACTGCTGTTCTCCTAGCCATGGAGAGCACACCCTGTTTTTGCCCATCTTCCACACTTAGTCCACTACGTATTCACATGGGCAGGAGTTAAAACTAGTTCAGCTTCTTTTGTACTATAGATGTTGCTATCAGACTGATTATTTAACATGACCATGAGTCAGTAAACTGGCATAAAGGAGCATTTGGTTTGCCCCTGACCTGTTGAAAAATAATTAATAAGAGCAAGATACAGGTTGAAAGAGAGCCCCTAATAGAAGTGTAGCGGGGGAATAGGTGGAAATAAGCAAGCTCTAGCCAGCCTTCTAATAAGTGATTCATTAATGTGGGGGGAGGGGTGTTCATTAATAAGAAAAGATACTTTTGCTTTGTTATGTTGTATTTATTTTTTGATTTGCATATGAGGAGACTTTAAAGGCAGGGAATAGCTGAAAGTGAAGTTTTTCATCCCTGGATCTAGGGGAAAGTTATCTGCTTCACAACACCATCTGCTTCTGGAGACTGGGAACTGGATCTGGAAAAGCTAACTTTAAGATCGCTTGTAGAGATTTTCTCCACGCTGTCCTGGTGATGATGACCTGGCTGTATTTTGATGTGGCTTGTATGAATCCAGGGGGATTTTTCTTGTTTTAACAGCAGAGTAGGTGATTAGTAGTACCACATAAGGTCCTTCCCAGCTGGCTGACAGTGCGTGCTTTCCTCTAAAGACCTTGATGTGCACCTGGTCTCCTAGCTGAAAGTGATGGCAAAGCTTATCTGTAGGTGGAAATCGTGCCTCTTTCACGACTGGCAACATGCTCCAAGTTACTAGTTAGTTCTTGTATTGAGCTAGTCCTAGCATCAGAATGTGTATGTAAATTCCCAGTGTTCCCTTAACCTAATAATAGAAGGTTTAGTGATGCCAGTAGGCATAAAAAGGACTTTAGGAAAAATCTGTTAAGAAACTGGACAAATGACCAGAAGCATTATTTCTGACCCTTATAAAGTTCCAAAATGTTCCAAATAGGTGACATGGATTAACCCCTTTGGAAATAATGTTTGGACACCAGATGCTACAGGGTCTAATTGGCATGAGAAATATGTTATAGGGTATATCTGAGAGGCAGAAGGTTGTCCTAAAATACCCACCGCAATTCCATTATTTTCATGGCAGTAAAGATGAAAAGGTTTGTCAAAATTAGGTAAGCTGAGAGTGAGGGGTATGGATAATTTTAATTTTAAGGCTTCAAAGGGGATTAATACCTCTGATACTCAGGAAATTGGCTCCATGTGGGATAAGGGCATTGGAGGTTTAGCAAGGGCAGCAAAATGAAGAATCCATTGGCTGTGGGGAACTCTGCTTAATATTATGTGGCAGCTTGGATAGGAGGGGAGTTTGGGGGAGAATGGACACACATATATGTATAACTGAGTCCCTTTGCTGTCCACCAGAAACTGTCACAGCACTGTTAACTGGCTATACTGCAATATAAAATAAAAACTTAAAAAAAATTGGCTGCAGTAATCAATTACTCCTAAAACTTTATGCAACTTATTTCATTCGGGGTAGAGGGACAGACAAAATTGATCAAGGAGTCTTGGGATGAGCATCTAAATGCCCCATATCTCAGTCTCATGTCTGTCCTTCATGAATAACAGTATTACACCCACCGAAGTTTAGTTCAGAAGGCTTTATGAATTAGTTCAACTAGTTCCCTTAGATCACTAGAGATCAAACAGAATTCCACAAATTCAGATGGAAAAAGTGAGCTAGATATCAAAACAAAATATAAAATTATACTGACGAGCAGCTATATGTCCTTAATAAATGCAGACGTATATCTGTATATATATATTTTTTTTTTCTTAATATATATATATTTCTTTAAGGGAGTAATGGAATTGTGTGTTAGTTTTTGTTATTTTGATGGAACAGAAGGGAAGCAAGAATGTAATTTTGGATCTGTTAAATGTGAAATGTCAATGAGACATCCCATTGAAGACAGATGCATAGTTAGAGCTGAAGTTGAGAGGAGAGGATTGAGTTAAATATATACATTTGAAGGTCAGTGTCACATACATTTCATTTAAAGGAAATGAAAGTTGAGTTTTAGAAGGGAACTGAATAGGAACAAAATACACCACCCCAAAATATGCCTCCTTGGCATATTATTTTAAGCTGATTATTTTTAATAAACAGCAGACATAAGTGAAGCTCCGAAAGCTGAGTACAATTTACCCGCGCTCAGCATATTTAAGAAGCTGGGAAAATTCTGAGGGGCTGCATGTGTGCACCCTCAGTCACTCAGTCACGTCAACTCTTTGCGACCCCATGGATTGTAACGCACCAGATTCCTCTGGCCATGGAATTTTCCAGGCAAGAATACTGGAATGAGTTGCCATTTCCTATTTCAGGGAATCTTCCCCACCCAGGGATCGAACCCGTATCCTTTTCATCTCCTTCACTGCCAGGTAGATTCTTTACCACTGAGGTCGAGGTGGGTCCATTTTACCTGGTTTGTTATGGTGGAGGTAAGGAGTTCCTTACATACTAGCTGAGGAATGATTTATTCAGATGTTTGATAGAATTTATGCTTCAGAGTTTCTGCATAGAATATGTCATTATAAAATACCTAAATCTTTCCAAAGTATGCAATATGTCAACATGAAACCACTGTGAATATGCACTTATAGTTTCTTTAAGGTATTAAAACACTTAAAACATCAGCAATCGGAGATTAGGATGCTAATTATAGGCCCCCAGGTATCTAAAGAAGTTGAAGTACGCTATATTAACTTCAGGACCCATAGGAAGGTCCGAGAAAGTTTTATTTAATTGACTTAGGCTATGGCATAGGCATTTGGGCTTTTTAAACTCTCACCAGGTATTTCTAAGATTAAGCTAAGGCTTTGGAGATACATGCAGTTTTTGAGACTAGGAAGAGTTCATGTTTAAAGTGATACTTTCTTCAATTTAATCTGTAAATTCACTGAAATACCAATAAATTTTTTTAGCAAGATCTTGGTTCTTTATTATTTGCTCTGCTTTTTAATAGAAAGTAACCTGTTGATGTAAAACTACGTATGGTTAAGGACCAAGAACCTCCAAGACAATTTTTTAAAAGACTGATAAGGAAGAGTACTTATTTGAACTGATATTAGCAGTCCTTTGCAAAGCTTCAGAAATTGAGTGAATATTCAATTAATAGTAATAATATTATATTGGTGCCAGATGGAACAAAATAGAGGGATAAAAAACATACCCTTGGTTATATGGAAAGTTTTGTTTCTTGTCCTCCTGGAAATGTCCTGAGACACAGGCCAGCTGTGACCTCTAGAACCCATCCTTGGGCCGGTAGCATGTCTATGGGTGGCTACAACCCTTCCTGGGGGCTCTCTAGTCCTGCCCCTGGGCCTCCCTGCCTCACAGTCTAGGAGGAAGAGCCAAGGTGTGGAGCGGGCCGCTGCTGCCCAATGTGGGCAGCCATGTGTGGCTCATCCTGGGAGGTAGTCCAATAGGGATCTGCCTGGTTCTGGCAGTTTGAAGAGACTCAGAGGAAGTGGACCTCATGGGCAAGGCAGCTCCTCGGGCTGGATGTCTGTGGTCCAGAATGATTCAGGGGCACCACGTCCATCACTGGCTTCTGGATGCCAAAGGCCATGAAGGAGAGTTGACTAGGATGATGCTGAAGATCAGACTGGTGGCCAGATTGCTGAGAAAGTCCAGCTTGGCGTGCTTGGGCAGTTGTGTTGTTGAGGTCGTACTTGAGGAGGAAGATGAGGACCTAGCCCATGCAAGTCTGTAGCATCAGGTAACGAGGAGGTGAGCTGCTCCTGCTCTATGATGGTCCTCAACTGGGAGGTAGTCACCATCAGCAGTCTGATGCAGCATGAGTGTGGCCTTGGCTGTTTACAGAATGGTTAAAAAAAAAAAAAAAAAGATGAAGCATATCTGTGTTTGTATAGAAGGGCTTCTCTGGTGGCTAAGATGGTAAAGAATATACCTTCAATGCAGGAGACCCAGGTTCAATCCCTGGATTGGGAAGATCTTCTGGAGAAGGGAATGGCAACCTACTCCAGTATTCTTGCCTGGAGAATCCCATGAAGAGAGGAGCCTGGAGGGCTTATAGTCCATGAGGTCACAAAGTGTCAGACATGACTAAGTGACTAAGCACACAGAAAAAATTTTCGATGAGTTGGAATTAAAATCCGTGGTTTAATATGTATTGTAAATCCTTAGGGAAAAAAATTAGATCTATTCCTAATACCACACAAACACACACACAACATAATATCCAGATGGTAAAAGTGTCAAAGAAAAAGCTTTAAAAATATTAAAAGCAGAGATTACATGAAAACATAAATATAAGCTTTTGTTAGGAAATATTTCTTGAATAAGATGCAAAAAGGAATAACTATAAAATAAATTATTGTAAATTTAAGTATGTTGAAATTAAGTACTCTCTAAGACAAAAGGAACTACCGCCAGTGTTAAACTTCCCAGACTAAAAGGAGAAACTTGCAATTATATAACCAAGAAGCTATTAATATTCAGGTATATAAAGAATTTGTTACAAATTGAGGAGACAATGACAGCGCAAGAGAAACAAAGGGATAAAAAAAGGTATGAAAGCACAAAGGAGACACATGAAATCACCTATGAAAATTAAGTGAAAAAGTGTGTCTCATTCAAAGGAATAGCAAATGTTGAAATAGGAGATGGAGTTAACTCAGCGTGTTCAAGAAATGGGAAGGTCAATGTGATTGCAAGTCGTTAAAGGGAAAAATGGAAAGAGTTGAGGCCAGCGTGACGGGACAGGACTACGTCACGATGAACGTTGCAAACGATGGTAAGGCGTTTAGACGGTGTTCTAAGTGTAATGAGAAGCCATGGGTGGATTCTGAGCAGAGTTAGGGCATGTACTGACTTGCATTTTTCAATGATGCCTCTCATTAGTGGGTGGAGAGTAACCATAGAAAGATGGAGCTAGAACTGTGGAGGCTAGGTGGACAATTTCCTGGCAGGTTAGAGTGACTTGTATTGGAATGGCAGTGTGGGGACTGTGAGAAGCAGTTGGAGATATATTTGCAGTCCAAAAAGATTTGCTTATGGAATAAATGGGTAGAGTTGGGGGAAATAAATCAATGGCCTCTAGGATTTTAGTTTGAAAACCTGGCTAGATAATTATGCCGTTTACTAAAAGGAGAAGAGTTGATTTGTGGGGAAGGTAGAGATTAAACATTCAGTTTGGGACAAGTACTATTACTCACTTTGCAAAAATATAAAATATGGAAGGAAAGGATGCACATAAACTTCAAGATGATTATGTGTATGAAGGTGTGAGGAAAGGAATGAATGAACAGAGAAGACTTCAACTGATGAATTACAGTTCATTTTAATTTTATTTTCTTTCTTAAAGCAGAAAGAATCCAACATAAATTTGCAAAATATTGACATTTATGGAACCCTGGTGCTCACTTTTTGCTTTATTATTCTCTGTGTTTTTCTTTATATTCCATTATAATGGCATCCATTTCCTTTGGGAGTTATAGCCAGACTTAAAGGCCAAGTGTTTTTGGTGGGTGAAGGTGGTGGGGTCAGAGGGAAGGTAGGAAGATATCAAGATAGATTATGCTAACTTTGAACTAAGGAATAATAATCATATGAAAACATGCATATCAATACTGCACATTTCAATGTATGTTCACAAACCAGTTTAAACTTAGAATTCTTTGAATTTTTATTCCCTCTTCTTCATTTCTGTTATGTTACCATCATATACTTTATTCCAGTATCCAAAGATAGTATTATTGTTTTGTGTATTCAGTAGTCATTTATATTTATCACATAATTGCAGTCTGATGTTGTCATTCCCTTCACAAGTTTTATTTGATGTCGTTTTCTTCTGTAAAAACTTCAGTTTAACATTCCTTTAACTGAATGCCTATTGGGGTAAATACCCTTAGTTTTTGTCCAAAAACACATTTATTTTACCTTTCTTTAAGAAGCCTATTTCTGCACAGTGTAGAATTTTAGGTAGCTCGTTATTTTCGGTAAGATGTTGTTTCATCATGTTTTGGCTTCCATCATATCTTTTCGGAAACAGGCAATTAGACTAATACTTGCTGTTTTGAAGTTAATGTATCTTTCTTGCTCCTGAAAACTTTTAGTTTTCTTTATGTTATCAAATATAAAAAATATGACTATAATGGGGTTATTTGTTGTTTTACTTTTATTTGAGCTTCCCTGGGGGCTCAGTCATTAAAGAATCTGCCTGCAATGCAGGAGACCTGGGTTCAGTCCCTGGGTTGGAAACATCTCCTGGGGAAGGGAATGGCAACCCACTCTAGTATTCTTGCCTGAAGAATTCTACAGGAGTCTGGCAGCTATAGACATGGGGTCGCAAAGATTCAGTCATGACTTAGCAACTAACACTTTACTTTTATTTACTCTTTCAGAGTTTCTCAGATCTTATTACATCTGCTTCTTGGTATCTTTCACCAGTTTTTAGAAATTCTTACCCGTTTTTTCCTTAAAATATAATTTCATTTCATTCTCCTTTCTTTTTTCCTAGATATCCAATTTCATGTGTGTTGCACATTTGAGTTTATTTCACAAGCATCCAATGATCCTAATTTTTTCTCATGATTTTTTCTTTCTTCATTTCAGGTTTGCTTTATCTATATACCTAACTCTAAGCTGACAATCTCTTTTTACCTTCCAAAACATGAATCTTATGTTTTACTAACCCAATCTGCTGTAAAAACTCTATAGATTTATGAATGTCAGATATTGTATTTTTGGTTAAGAAAGCTCTTTTTTTGATTCTATTCTCAATTTCCATTTTTCATCTGTTCTTTCCATCTTTTCCTTACTTCAATACCTAGAATTTAAGGTTTTAATTTAGTGGTCTAGGGCCATATTCATAACCCCTGATTCTGCACATCACATTGCTTTTGTATTTTATGTACACACACACACACACACACACACACAGAGAGAGAGAGAGAGACATGAACAAATGAATTTGTGAGGGAGGGGGATTAGGATAGCATTCATAGCCCTTTTTCGGATTTCTATTACAGTCATTTCAGTCGGTACTTTAAAAAATACAATGACTGTAAAGATCCAAACCCGTTTTCATTTTCCCCTCCTTACCCATAGCCCATAGAGACAGCAGGTAGTTGCCTGGTCCTTCTCCTTTGGGCATTCGATTATGTACTTATCACTCTATAATTTTCAAGGTAAAAGCAGCTTTACAAGCCTTGCAAATCCAACAGCTTCAAATACTGCCTCTGTTACAAAGTCTCCAAAACTTGTAAGTCCTAAAATGGCACACAGAGAGTTCTCATGAGTCTCTTTAATTTAGTTTAGTTCAATCCAATTCAAGAACTAATTATTTAAATAAACTCCTTCTGTGAATACGTATCTCTAGCCCTCTCCTTCCCTTCATATCCTGTATCTTTCTTGATGAAGAGGAGGAAGGAAAGATTGTCAGCTGCCTGTGTCACTCATTAAGAAGAGATGATCACTCTTCATTATTTCTTCTCTGATTTCTGTAATCAAAAATGGATCTCATGGTTTTAAGAATTCTGCGCATACTTAATCTTTTTAGACATGTATTTGTGCTCACTGTGTGTGTTCAGTCTCTCAGTCTTGTGTGACTCTTCGTGACCCCGTGGACTGTAACCCTCCAGGCTCCTCTGCCCATGAAATTTTCAAGTTAAGAATTCTGGAGTGAGTTGCCATTTCCTACTCCAGTGGATCTTCTTGACCCAGGGATCCAACCCACATCTCTTGTGTCTCCTGCACTGGTAGGCAGATTCTTTACCACTAGCACCACCTGGTTAGACATTATTTACATATATTCCTTTACTACAAATCTAAGATGCTTAAGAAGACTTCAAGTTGTGGAGAAAAATATGGTGAGAAATGTTCAATGTCATTTTCACACCACAAGGGAATACTTTGCATAATTTAGTGATTTTCAAAACTGTAAGACAGACGATGCCAGGCTTCTGAAAGAATATAAACTTTCTCTGAAATATTTCCCCAATAACTCTCTGGAAAGGAAAACTAATATATAATTAGGAAAAAACATGTCTACTGCGGGTTATACATACTATTCAAGATTGTGAAGCAGATAATGCCCTAGAAAAGTATGTTTATAGAAAACTTAAATAAATGCCTTCAATGAAATCTTGGTATCTTCACAGTACTGGGAAAAAAATGTATGAGTTGAGACACCATGTGACTGTGAATTGGCAGCATTCCTTGCAGGACATGTCTTCTAGAATTTAATAGCACTCTCTGCTAAGAAGTCCGACTTGCTGCAGGGTTTTGAGTAATTCCCAGCAACTTCTAAGAAAGACCCCCAAAATACAAGATAATCCTAAACTGAGCTCACCAGTTAAGGTGGCCCAAAAGCACAAAGCCAACTTTCAATAGGCTGAACTCTCAGAAAGACCAAATGGGAAGAGGAATCTCTGGTTTTTAAATGTGGGCACTCCCTGGAGTTTGTACATTTGAAGGAGCTCTCTAGAGACTCTGCCAACCTGGGCGACAACCACTTAAATTTTTTCTGGATCCTGAATTATTTAGACAAGATTGTCTATCAATCACTTAATCCTCTATTCTTGCTTCTGGTCCCAGAGAGAAATTGTTCCGAAAATTGTTTATTAATGTGAGTCATCTGTATGGGGTATTTTTAAACTATCATATTTGGTTTTGCAATCCAATCCATTGATAAGCTTTATTTCTCATCCTTATTTCTGTTTTTTTGGAAGAAAAATTGTTNACTTAATCCTCTATTCTTGCTTCTGGTCCCAGAGAGAAATTGTTCCGAAAATTGTTTATTAATGTGAGTCATCTGTATGGGGTATTTTTAAACTATCATATTTGGTTTTGCAATCCAATCCATTGATAAGCTTTATTTCTCATCCTTATTTCTGTTTTTTTGGAAGAAAAATTGTTTCATTGGGATTCATAAAAGATTATATATATTTTTCCTCTATCATTAATAGAAAAATAATGTTCAATTTTACTCTGTGAACTTTGCACACTCAAGATTTGCAACCCCTCTCACCCTTTTTTCCCCTACTTTTAACAAAATGAATAATTACTTATTTATTTCTGGCCAGATTCTATTTGCTGTAGTATTCTTTCAGCTGCATTCTGATGTGAGACCATCTTCACTATCTTTTTTAATTGGATGCAAATTTAAAGTTACTTGATTCAGTGCCTTAACTTCCATTTGATATTATAATATCAAATGTTTTCTTATGTTAGTCACTAGAGCAATTAGAGCAAAATGCTAATGATGATGGTACCAGAATAGCATAGCATATTTGCCACATGCTGAATTTTTTAAAAAACAAATATAGAATATATTGGCTGTTTGAAAGAACAGCAGGCATAAAATTATCACTGTATATTAAGAAAATCTATTCAACAGTTTCTGATATTTTGAAGTTAATGAACACACACAAATGAGAAATTGTTAAATTCAGATAGTGCTTCTTATAATCCTTTTGATTCATTTATCAAAACGTGTCCTTTAATAACTAGTCCATCTGTGTATGCTCAGTCATGTCCAGCTATTTGCAACCCCATAATTGTAGCCTTCTAGGTTTCTCTGTCCATGGGATTTCCATATCAGTTTCTTCAATAACTATTAATAATCTAACCATTATAAATATAATCATAATATAATTCTGCAAATATAATTCTAATTTTCTCAAACAAAATAGCAATGGTAACCAATATCCAAAAATCTATCAATATTCTGAATGAGGAAGAATCCCACCTAACAATATAAATTCCTCAGACATTTACTGGCAGATTGATAGGTGCAATTTTGTACATTTTAAAACTTGGTCAGTTTTCTTCTAGCAAGGAGGAATATACAAGAGAAATTTTTTTTTTATTAGTTATCCTTCTGCTGACAAATTAAATTCCCTGTACTTCATAGACCAATACTTTGACTGCATTTATATTTCCAAATTTATGTGAAAAACTGAAAAATAAAAATGACTGATATTAAGAAGTAAAATTTCTACCAACAAAGAACTCATCCTGAAGTGTAATCTTAAATTAACTCCTATGTGACAAGAACTGACTGGATCTCAGTTTCTTCCTCTTAATGGTAAAAGTGGTCTTAGTCTATATAAGCCACAAGACCCTTTCTAGCATACAAACTTTGTTTTAGACAATTATCTTAAAATGAACATGAAGCTTTATTTGAAATGTTTTAAAATTATCAGAAATCTGCCATATTTAAAATTACTAGCCTTTAATTAAATAATTTGTTGCTAAAATATTTATTTAAATTCAATGGATTATTTAGTTTTAATTATTAAACTAATCAATATAAGCAAATGAGTTATAATAACCACATCCAAATTTAGAAAGTTAAATAATAGGAAATGACTTATAAATGTGCATCACAGTATCAGTTGTTCTATTTTCATTAATTGTCATGTATCTTGCCATGTCCTTTATCTACTTGTGAATTTACAAGTAACACAGCAGGTTGTGAATTTTTAATAGGCTTTCCTCAAGGAAAGAAAAGGTCAGTATTAACATAAAATTCTTCTTAAAGATTTGTGGCACAAATGTTTCACACTGGAGAACAGGTGTTACTGAGGAACTAAAGCTTCAATAATCTGACATTTTTTTCTATGTTTAAAGAAACTTTAATATTTCACATAATAAAATAATGCAAGGTCAAATCAATATAAAATTTACTTCAGGGTAGATACTATAAGTTATGTGGCACTTTGTCCATAATCTTTCTTCTCAATAACACAAACAACTGATTTTGTTCAATTAAATGTTTAATAAATCCAAGTACTGATAACTAATATCTAAACCAAAAACTGTAAGAGTAATGAGAAAAATGCAATTATAAAAGATTAAATCTTCTCTGATCTTTGCTTATTACAATAAGTGAATTGAATGTAAAATAAAATTTCTATTACACACACAAAAATGAGGGAGATAAACAACAGCAGGGTAAGAAGAGAAGAGAATGCAAAAAAGAATGAATTACGGTAATAAAGAGAAGCTTACAAAATAGAGCTTAAAAAATAGAAGCCTAAAAAATAGTTTAGGCAGAGGGCTATAATTAAAGAGCTTTGTCCATTGGTCTTTTTCTATAACTTTTAGAAAATCAGCATCATCGTCATACCCTTTACAGTTAACTCTCTCATCAGGTTTATGTAGAGTAAAAAGCAACTTGCCAAGTCTCAGGACATGTAGCGATGCATCTTTCTGCCTTATAGTGTGTATCTATTTTATCTCTTTATTTTTCCAATTCTCACATATGTCTATTTAAATGATATTTCAGTAAACATAGACTAATGCAAAGCCCCCAGATATGGTCATTTTGTCCTTCTATTCTAGTGTCAGTGTTCCATTGTTTCCCTCCGTGAGAAAATGTTTTGTTTTCTTTACTTTTATGCAAGTTCTTAGAGTTCAAGAAAAATACATTATGTCTGGTTTCTTAAAACCAACACTTATAAATCCAGAGACCTAATTTGGTTCTTTTACATTTGAGAGGGAAGAAGTCTTTTCATTTCTGAATCACGAAACCAGCAGGCCAGCTTCCAACTGACATCTCTTTGATTCCCAGCTATCATGTTCAATTTTTTAATCCAACGGAAACTCCCCCAGTATGTGGTCCAATTATAAGATTTAATTTTCACTCTCTGTAGTATAAGTGAAGGTAAGAATCCTGCTGTGATTCATATTCCAAAACTGAACTTTCTAAAAATTAAAATCTCACCATACTAGCAACTTCTTTTTTGTATGCCTAACTGATTAGAAGAGCAGAACTGGTCTGATGATTCCCATCTTGCCTTATTTCTGTCTCTACTCTGAATCTACATTCTATATTCATCCAGTGTTCTTTATGAGATATAAAATTTGTAAAATGCAGAAAAAAAAATCCCCAGGTTTAAAACTTTACTTCTTCTTTACCATGAGACTTGTGTGATATATATTTAAGGAACTCCACTCTTTCCCATAAGCTAGTTTAGGGACTCTCTTGTGAATTTCTGTTACTGTATTTGGATCCCTCATAGCATTAGAATGAAACTGTTGATTTCCTTTTAGAAAGACTTGATTCTTATGAGAGTAACTAAATATTTCTCAATTAAAATTGTTGAATGAATAGACAGTAAACACTGTAAATATCACAAAGTTATCTGATGAGATGATTGATAATATCAATAATCTTTCCTTGAACTATTTGTTTCCCAGACAGAACAAGAAATATGCAGTGCTTATATCTGTCATTTGGAAAACTGAAGCTGTATTGCACATTCATATAATTGGAAAGTCTCCCAGGAACTATGTGCATTTTCAATTACTAAAATGCTTCAATCTCATGACTTTTCTTCCCCTGGACAACACAGTCATATGTTACTTCTGAGAGCTGTTTTGTTAAACACAGATATTTCTTATTTCTCAAGCTTACTTTGTTGTTTATGAATAACTAAAACTGCAGTAAAAAAGTATTTGTTACCTGACTTCTAGATCTTCTTCTCCATAGTACCTATTCATTTGAGATTTTCTTTTTTTCTGTTGTATCTGTAATAATGAGGTATTTTATCCAAAAACCAGGAAAATGATGTTTGATTCAAATTTAATGGCTAAATGATAATGACTACAAATAATTAACTGAAAAATAAAATGCTTTTATATGCTAAGCAGTAACCAGTAATGCAATATGGGGGGAGGGGAGGAATTAAATATTTGTTTAATTTAAACAATTTTGATGTCCACTTAAAAATACTTTCACAGGCAAGTTCATTGACATAAGCTCCTATAAAGCAAATTGAACTTTCAAATAAGGGAAAAGATTCTACTTTAAAGAGAATATAATCAGTGCAATATTTCTACAGGTAATTAGATAAAAATTTTTGCTGGTTTAAGTAAAGAGCAAAAAAATCAAACCTATTTCGATAAATATCTAATTCTATAATATTTTGCATAATTAAAGATATTGTCTCCAATTTTTATTTCTCTAGGCCACAGGTAAGTATGCCTATTCTTATTAATGACTGCATTTTATATGAGTGTAAAAAAAATGTACCCAATAAACTTATTTACAAAGCAGAAACAGACTCACAGACATAGGAAAAAAAAATAATAAAACTTATTATAGCCAAAGAGGAAGGAGGAAGAGGAATAAATTAGACATACAGGATTAATAGATACATACTACTAGATATAAAATAAACAACAATGACTCACTGTCTAATACAGGAAACTATATTCAATATCATAATAACCTATAACAGAAAACAATAAAAAAGAATGTATAACCAAATTAATTTGCTGTATACCTGAAACTAAACTATATTGTAAATCAACTTTGAAAGTGAAAGGGAAAGTCACTCAGGGTGTCTGACTCTTTGCGACCCCATGGACTATACAGTCAATAGAATTCTCCAGGCCAGAATACTGGAGTGGGTAGCCTGTCTTTTCTCCAGGGGATTTTCTCAACCCAGGGATTGAACCTGGGTCTCCCACATTGCAGATGGATTCTTTACCAGCTGAGCCACAAGGGAAGCCCAAGAATACTGGANCAAACCTATTTCGATAAATATCTAATTCTATAATATTTTGCATAATTAAAGATATTGTCTCCAATTTTTATTTCTCTAGGCCACAGGTAAGTATGCCTATTCTTATTAATGACTGCATTTTATATGAGTGTAAAAAAAATGTACCCAATAAACTTATTTACAAAGCAGAAACAGACTCACAGACATAGGAAAAAAAAATAATAAAACTTATTATAGCCAAAGAGGAAGGAGGAAGAGGAATAAATTAGACATACAGGATTAATAGATACATACTACTAGATATAAAATAAACAACAATGACTCACTGTCTAATACAGGAAACTATATTTAATATCATAATAACCTATAACAGAAAACAATAAAAAAGAATGTATAACCAAATTAATTTGCTGTATACCTGAAACTAAACTATATTGTAAATCAACTTTGAAAGTGAAAGGGAAAGTCACTCAGGGTGTCTGACTCTTTGCGACCCCATGGACTATACAGTCAATAGAATTCTCCAGGCCAGAATACTGGAGTGGGTAGCCTGTCTTTTCTCCAGGGGATTTTCTCAACCCAGGGATTGAACCTGGGTCTCCCACATTGCAGATGGATTCTTTACCAGCTGAGCCACAAGGGAAGCCCAAGAATACTGGAGTGGGTAGCCTATCCCTCTTCCAACAGATCTTCCCAACCCAGGAATTGAACTGGGGTTTCCTGCATTGCAGGCAGATTCTTTACCAACTAGGCTATCAGGGAAGTCCAAAACTATACTTCAATTTTTAAAAAGACAACATGGACACGACAATGTCTAAATAATACTACATGCTTTACCAAAACTTCAAAAATCTACACATTGTTTTTCTAAGCAAAATAAAAAATTTAAATGATAATCTCTTACTATAAATAATTGAACCATGATCATAGCATTAAAAAATGTTTATTGGTTGGGTGATACAGTTAGAGAAAAATTTGCAGTCCTTGTGTTTTACAGAGCCATGCTCTGTTTATTTTATGGCTAAGTCTCTATCTTCAGGGGAAAAATTCTGTGACAAGCAAGGGAGTTTTCATATCTGAAACTGGCATATCCACTTCCAGACCATGCTCGAAGTACTTGGGACTCATTATTCCCTGCCCAAACATCCTTAAATTGCTTCTAGATCCTGAAGAGTCCCTTCTCCAGGTCCGGCCGCCAAAGACCAGATTTACCCATTATTATGGAGCTTTAATCCTGAGGTCGGTCTAGTGTGAATTTGTAAAAAACAATATACAGTCACCCCTCCACAACTGTTAGCTTAGTGTTTGTGAAAAGTGAAAGTGTCAATCGTTTCTGACTTTTTACAAACTCATGGACTGTATCCTACCAGATTCCTCTGTCCACAGAGTTCTCCAGGCAAGACTGCTGGAGTGTGTAGTCATTCCCTTCTCCTGGGGACCTTCCCAATCCAGGGGTGGAACCCAGGTCTCTTGAATTCCAGGCAGATTCTTTGCCAGCTGAAGCACCAGGGAGATTCAACCAATCACAGGTGGTAAAAATGGTGCACAATCCACGGGTGGTAGAACCCATGAATGCTCAACCTATAGATACTGAAGGCTGAGGGCTTCCCTTGTGGCTCAGATGGTAAAGAATCTGCCTTCAATGAAAGCGACCCAGGTTCAATCCCTGGGTCAAGAAGATCCCCTAGAGGAGGGCATGGCAACCCACTGCAGTATTCTTGCCTGGAGAACTCCATGGACAGGGAAGCATGATGGGCTACAGTCCATGGGGTCACAAAGAAATGGACATGACTGAGTGACTGATACATACACACTCAGGACTTCACTGTGCCATTTTATGTCAGGATTCAAGAAACTTCAGAGTTTGGCATCCACTGGGATCCTGGAATCAATCCTCCATTGATACTACAGGGCAATTGCTGCTGCTGCTGCTGCTGTCGCTTCAGTTGTGTCCGACTCTGTGCGACCCCATAGATGGCAGCCCACCAGGCTCCGCCGTCTCTGGGATTTTCCAGGCAAAAACACCGGAGTGGGTTGCCATTTCCTTCTCCAATGCATGCAAGTGAAAAGTGAAAGGGAAGTGACTCAGTCGTGTCCGACTCTTTGCAACCCCGTGGACTGCAGCCTACCAGGCTCCACCATCCATGGGATTTTCCAGGCAAGAGTACTGGAATGGGGTGCCATTGCCTTCTCCAGGGCAATTGCCAAATGATACATGGGCTCCTAGACAATATTAGGGCTGGAATGGGATGTGCACAGGGCTGAAGCCACATGAATGCATGTAAAGCTATTTGATGTGATGACTAGATTCTAGAAAATTAGTGTTGTTGCTCTGTATTGCATTGTTTCTGGATAAAGCTTGTTTACACTTGTTAAGAAGATAGATTTGACAAGGTAGGAAGCTAGATAGAGCATATATTATTTAAGTGTTTATTAGCTTGATTTATATCTTTCAAATATATAGACTGGTGTTATATAGATATTTATTCACACTCTTGCTCTGAACTCTACAAATATTTCTTGGGGGCAGCTGCTGTTTTTTGTATGAATCAAAGAATGATGGGTAAGTTTTCTAATATAGGAGCTGTGTCATGCAACTTTGCCTGTCCTACAATCCTTAAGATACTATGAATCCCCCAACAGAAATGCAGTAATTAATAATAAGTTTACAGGAGATAAATGCTGTGTGTAATATAAGCGTAAAAGGATTTTCCATTTACAATAAGAGATGAGAGCAGCAGTGTTTACATCAGCATATCAAGACTGATGACTTATGTCTTTGTCAGGAGTTATTTGCGTACAGAAATGGTTATTTACCAAGCTAAGAAAAGAAAGGAGCTGTGTTTGGTTTATTTTATGATTTTTTCCATTTAGAATAAAAATCACACTGATATGGAAATGGCTAGTCCTATTGTTTAAAGTATATAGATGAGTGTGATCATACTTATTCAGCTCTCATTTCAAGAACTAAGATAACTGACCCCATTATTCAAAGATGGGCTTGAGAGACCTTCTTTGAATTCTTTCTGCATTATGTACCTTTAGACATTATCATGGATATGCTCATTTTTATTTCCCCTAGCTTCATTCAGACCAAGATAAAGGAGATGGATCCCTCAAATATATTTTATCTGGAGATGGAGCTGGGACTCTTTTTATTATTGATGAAAAAACAGGTGACATTCATGCCACAAGAAGAATTGATAGGGAAGAAAAGGCCTTTTATACTCTACGTGCGCAAGCTATTAACAGAAGAACTCTGAGGCCAGTAGAACCAGAGTCTGAGTTTGTGATCAAAATCCATGATATCAATGACAATGAGCCAACGTTCCCAGAGGAAATTTATACAGCGAGTGTTCCTGAAATGTCAGTTGTAGGTGAGTTCATTTACAATGTTTATGGTGGCATTCAAAAAATGTAAAAAATAGTTATCAAGAAATTCTTAGAATATTGCAGTCAATTAACTGAAGTCATCTTTGATTTCCTGAGTACATATTTAATTTTATGAATAAAAAATGAGTCAGAAAAAAGATTAATGCATTTTTCACCTCCTATGGGTTTGTAAATTTCTACAATAAACAGACACTTCCCTAAAAAATCCAAGAAGATACTACTGAACTTCAGTAGAAAACTATGTAAACACAAATGTTTATCACATGTATTTGGAGAATAGTTGTGTAAAATTCTGACTCCAAATATGTTATAAGTACACTTAGAACACTGTAAATGTAATCTGGAGTCTTTATATGTGTACTTTCATTGTAATTTGTCTAAAGAGTTTGTATTGCCTAGATGACCTGAACAGTGAAATTAATTAGATTTTTTACTACTTCACATTAAATTTATTAAAATATTTCACTATAGCCATTATATATAAAACTTTCCTGATATAAATCTTTTATTCAAACGAACCAGTTGAAAATCAAAAGCTAATGACAAATGGATACAGAATTACAAAATTAAGTTGCAAAAACTGTGAAACAGAATGTGTGAAAAAACTGGAAGTATAACATTCAAGAAAATAGAATTTGCTTTTCAATAAATAAATAGAAGTTGTTGGTAGGCAAAGAAAATTAAGACTGGTTTCATATTTTTGTTAAATAAAGGACCATAGAAAAGTAAATATCAGGAAATGATAACATTTATAGAGATACATATTCAGATTTAGTAAAATATATTCATTTCTCAAATGGAAGAGAAGTAAACTGATGAAGTAATTCTGATATATTTTCCTTGTACCAAGTATAATAGAAAATGTCATACTGCTTTTCTCAAAAGCATTGTTCAGGGATTATTATTTAATATTTACTTCACTAAATCCCAGAGACTTTTGGCAATCACCTTAATATAAAGCCCTTTTATATATTTTGAACTTTATTAAATAGCTTTTAATAGTTCGTGGGACTTGGGATCATCTTGGACTGTTTCTAAATTTAGAATTTAATCTATTCATAAAACTGCATTCTGGAGCAGATGTTAATTATTTTTATAGTTAATTAGTGGAGAGAGGGAAAGAAAAGCATACTTACTCCTTTGTGATTAGATATGCCCTTTACACGAAACAAATCTATTATGTGAAAGTGAATTTAAATATCAAATCGGAGCATTTGTAAAGTGTCTGCCTTTACTATAATTTGATACACTGTCAGCATTATCTATTACATGAATGAAATGCACTTGTTGGCTAAGTAAAATACCTTGTTGGATTCAAAGTTTACCTATAATAACTCTCTATATTTTTTCATATAAATTATATACAAAAGTTTCTTTAAGAGGTCATTATTAAAGCCAAAAATCATTCAAGTCTTCCATGAAAACCAGTGCTTTTGCTCCTCCTTCTGGTACTGTGCAGAACTAAGCTGAATTTGGATACTTCAGGTACTTCTGTGGTGCAAGTCACAGCTACAGATGCCGATGACCCATCCTATGGAAACAGCGCCAGAGTCATTTACAGCATACTTCAAGGGCAGCCATATTTCTCTGTGGAGCCTGAAACAGGTCAGGAATCATGCATCAGTGTTTATTTATTTAATAAACTCGATGATCGTTAACAAAAAGGAACATCACCTTAACATTAATACTCACAGAAGAATGATGATGCCACAATTAAAAATATAAGAACTCAAAGTTGAATGATTGTGCCAACTAGTGGGAATATACCTGCTTTTATATTTTTCCATTTGGGTTTAGGGCACTAGATAGCACATATGACATTCTTTAGAAAATAGAAGAACCTCACAAATTGGAAAATTTTTACTAAGAATCATTTTTACAATCTCTAGACAATAAAAAGCAATGGAGAAAACATTTTTGTCTTTCAAAAATCACTACTTTGGATTTGCAATTTGTGAGCTTAATCAAATAACCATTGAGATTTTAATGACCATAATAAAAGTTTTCTCTTTTTTCTTCAAGGTATCATAAGGACTGCTTTACCAAACATGAACAGAGAAAATAGGGAGCAATATCAGGTGGTAATCCAGGCCAAAGACATGGGTGGCCAGATGGGAGGCTTATCAGGGACCACCATGGTCAACATCACGCTGACAGACGTCAATGACAATCCCCCGCGCTTCCCCCAGAGTAAGCTTTCTTTAATGGCCTTTCTGCAGGGCAAAAGCTTTAAAGTGAAAAAAGAAAAGAGAAAAAGCAACTGTCAATCATTTATTTTAAAACAGATTGAAATGTGCTACAAGGATGAATAAAAAAGATGTATATGCTGATGAATTCATTGTTTTTAAAAGATAAAAATAAAACATTTCAAACATAGTTCTTTCAGAAACAGAGGGCTCTATGATCAGAAACTCTCTCCATATATATTTATATGTACTTATATGTTCTACGTCCATGATTATCATCTAAGAACTATTTCTATCAGTCAGCAAAGGAAATTTTTTTTTCTTAAAAAAAAAACCTAAGTTATACTTTCACAATGAATGTGTTTATTTCTACTTAGAATTTAATAAGGAGGGTTCTAATTTGAGGATAAAATTTTTCAGTAAAATATCTAATTTTTCATGTTCTAAAGACTTAGGCAAAAATTAAAAAAAAAAAAAAGACCTAGGGAAAAAGAACTACATAGGGAGAAACTTATAACTAATCAGACTTCCATTTGTTAGCACTCTTCTAGGCTTACATGTGTTTGGAATAGCAATCTTACTAAAACAGTTTGTATTTCTGATCTATTTATAGATTTTTTTTTTTGGTTTAAAATGAATCCTTCAAATTCTCGAAACAGGTCAGGAGTAGGTTAAGAACCATTAGCATCTGACTATATAGTTACATTTGTTTATTCTCTTTTATACAAACTTTTTAGAAAACATGCAGCTAGAGCAGATGATATTGGGTCTTAGAGGACATTGCCAAGACTCAGTCAATTTTCTGTTAATCTAAAAGACCCTTTATTTCAAAATGGATTCTCACATTGTTAGGAAATGTGGTATGAAACAGAGGCTTTGGGATGACTTATGTTTTTAATTTTTAACATTTGCTGCATATTAACTTCTAAATTGATCTCCCAATTTTAGCTTTTTTTGCCTTATGTAACTTTGTGTTTAGGTATTAAAATGTAAAAAGCAATAGCTTTACGTGATATTTATATGTTTACACTAAAGATCATTACACAGAAAGAATTATAGGGTAAGAATTACTGTGTTGTTTAGACTCTTTGGAAACATTTCACTTCTTGTACTTCTTGTACTAGTTTTATCTAACTTTGATTAGTAATAGTGCATGATTTTAATCAAATTGTTTAAAATCATGTGTGTTGAAAGATTATAAAATTCATATAGAATAATCTTGAGTGGACTAATCATACACTCATGTATTTTTGATGATATTTTGTTACATAATTAATTTACACATCCTTCAGCCATTGCTATTGCGGTATTTGACTCAAAACACAGAGAGAAGAGTATCTGCTTATCCTGTTTTCCAGTTATCAGGCCTCAACTTCAGGGTACTTTTAGTACTGGCAGGGACAAGAAAATCAAGAATAAATCTTTATAGTTCTTTCAGAACAGCTGTAAAGACATGCTTGTACACTAAAACTTAAATTTCACATTTTACATTTCTGACCACCTTTTAGCATGAGCCTCTTACCATGAGAATAGAATACAAATCTGGAAAAACAAACTATAACTAGCTGCACAGTCCATAATGAGCAGAAGTATTTGTGAGAAAAGTATTTTGAGTAAAAATGACCATGAAGAAGATTATTACATTTTATTATTTTTTTTACTTTTTATTTTTAATGTTAATTAATTGATTTATTTGGCTGCATCGGGTCTTAGTTGCATGTAGGCTACTTCGTCTTGGCATGCAGCGTCCTCTCTAGTTGTGGCCCATGGGCTTGGTTGCCCTGTGTCATGCAGGATTTTAGTCTCCTGACCAAGGATTGAAACCATGTCACCTGCACTGGAAGGTGGATTCTTAACTACTGGACCAGCAGGGAAGTTCCAGGATTACTAGAGTTTCAATTCTCAAGGACATATATGCACATGTGTCCAAAATACAAAGCCTATTTAAAATTTATGCATTTGATAAACAAATTAATAGATTCTAATTAAATGGAAAAAATAGTCATTTGAACAGATGAAAATATCCAATAAAATTCATTGTATCATTTTTCTTCTACTACAATACCTTTATTTATTCATTCACTGATTACATTGTTTTCTTTTGTTAAGTCAGATTTTGTGGTTGGTATCTGGTAGATACATTATACAAGCCAGGATATAATAGTAATAGTAATAATAATAAAGTAATAATAATGAAAAGAAAGACCATAGCACGTTTTCTGAATAGCATATTCATTTCACCATGCATGAAATTACTTATTGACCTACTTTATTTTGTCATAACCCATTGAAGTTAGTATCTGATCTCCATTCTACAAATGAGAAAATGAATGTTATAGACATTAAGGATGAACTGCAAGTAATGGCAGAAGTGGTTTGAAATCCATGCCCAACTCCAGATGCACACCGTAATATGTTAGAAGTTTTAGAGCATCCTGTATCCTGTCTCATTATTTTTAAATTATACATGGAAATATAATTTATGGATTTTTATTTTCTCAATTATCTTTTCTCTTATGAATATTTGCAACCATATCTTACTATTGGGAACACTCAGTCATAGCAATTAGAATGTTACTTGATAGTCTAAGTTAACTAATATGCAGAAAACTAGTTTTTAATCACTCATCTCACTTCATTAAATAGCCAGTGTTTGTTGAGAGTTCCACAGGTTATGAAGACCTTCATACGTAGCATATCATTGACACTCACAAGTTACTTGTATACATACATTGCTTTTATTATTATACCCAATATGCAGAAGAAGTAAAGGAGGTTCAGAGTGGAAATAATAAAGAGAACAAACTAGTACTGCCTAATAAGAATAGAATGCAAACCAAGAATGTGTGCCACAAATGTAATTTTAAATTTTCGATCAGCCATGCTTAAAAAATTAAGATAAGCAGGACTTATTAATTTTAATCATATATTTTAACCCAATATTATCCTTTAAACATATCATTAATATAAAACTTATGCAGATGTTTTACATTCTTTTGTCACATAAATCTTTGAAATATCCTCTTTCATCAAGTATTTTCCAGTTATATCAAACTCAAGTCAGACATGTGCAATCAATTACTGCATGAGGGTTAGTGACTTACCTGGTGCCTGCTATATGAGACAGTTTAGGACAGACTATGGAGTCATTCTCATGAACCCAACTCTGTCTTCTTCATTTGCAAGCTTTCTCATGTTGGTCCATTTGAATGATCTCTTAATAGAAGGTGCCATTCCAGTGCCATTCAGTAAAACTAGATGGCAGTGCATACTCTGTGGGGTGGCAAGACCAAATAATTTTAAGTATATGAAGTACTTGACTCAGTAGTTGGCTACTAATGTATTTATGTGCTCAATTATGTTAATGTGAGCAAGTACTGCTCTATTTTTGTTATTTTTAATATTATAAAAGTAGGGTTAAAACTTAAATGTCCATGTAAGTTAATCCAAGTTCAATATTTTCTAATATGCTATGTCGGTAGGAGATAAAAATCTCAATCATTTGGAAGGAATAGAAACAGATGAAAGCCCACATGTCCTTCATTGCTTATTTATTGTGTAGATCTGTAAAAATTATTCTCAGAGACAGTTTTGTCCCCCAAAATATATTTAACAATATCTTAAGACATGTTTGTTTGTCTTAACTGGTCATTACTGCTGCTGCTGCTGCTGCTAAGTCGCTTCAGTCGTGTCCAACTCTGTGCGACTCCATAGACGGCAGCCCGCCAGGCTCCCCCATCCCTGGGATTCTCCAGGCAAGAATACTGGAGTGGGTTGCCATTTCCTTCTCCAATGCATGAAAGTGAAAAGTGAAAGTGAAGTTGCTCAGTCGTGCCTGACTTAACGACCCCATGGACTGCAGCCCACCAGGCTCCTCCATCCATAGGATTTTCCAGGCAAGAGTACTGATATGGGGTGCCATTGCCTTCAGGTCATTACTACTGGTATCCATTGGATGTAAGCTAGAAATGCTGCTCACCATCCCTACAAGTCACTTGACAAAAAATTATCTGACCCAAAATGTCATCAGTAGTGAGGCTGGGAAACTTTGATATTATTTGAGGATCTCTTTAAGTGAAATTAGAAATTATTTCATTTAAAAGTATTTATTGAGACGCTCTTTTTCCAAACACTATTGTATACATGCTTTTTGTCCCTATGATCGTTTATTAAAATGGGAGAGGCAGATGATACAAAAGGAAAAAAAAAATTATACAGACATGGTATTCGCTCAGTTCTGGGTAAAAAGAGAAACATGAGTGTTCCAAGGGGAACAATAAGGGAAGATCTTGCTCATGAGGTGATATTTCATCCAAACACTGCAAAATGTAATAGTTCACAGTGGAAAAGGATTTGCCTGCCAGTGCAGGAGATGGAAGAGACGGGTTCAATCTCTGGGTAAGGAGGATCCACTGAAGTAAGAAAGAGCAACCTGCTCCAGTATTCTGGCCTAGGAAATCCCATGGACAGAGAGGCCTGATGAGCTACAGCATATGGGGTCACAAAGAGTCAGACATGACCGAGTGACTGAGCACGCACACACAAAGGTGGGAAAGCCTTCAAGCAAAGGAAGAGCAGATGGGCAACTCTGAATAGGAAGTTGAGCAATGTTGAATGGAAGTTGATGGTCAAGTAGTGAAGACCAAGGTGGTCTAATAATACCAAACAACAAGAAGGTTGCTTGGGGAATAGATCAGTGAGCCCTGCACTCACAGAAACATTAACAATAATAAATTATTATTGAAATTAAAAAAAAAAGCAAACATAGCTATATGTGTGATCTAAGTTCCCGTTATGGTCTTGTGGCTTTACAGGTATAAGCGTGTGAACATTGGTAAGACGTGTGCACCTTAGCGTGGTTCTTAAATAGAAGCAATGGATTAGAAGGTTGAGATGCACCTAAAAACTGAGTTCCAAAAGGATTTTAGGGTTTTTCTGCAGATAGTAAATTGCATTTTCACTACCAAAACAATGTATCTGTTGAAATTATTTCAGAATCCTAGGTTGTTTCAAGTGACTTTGATTTAAAAAAAAATTAGTGAAAAAATATTTATATATTGCTTTCCTTCTGATGATAGGCATGGTGCTTGCAATTAAGCATATGAGGGTTAATAAGTTTTTGTTACCAGAAAGAGGACATTTTTCAGGGCCTGAAAGTGGGCTCTTGACTAACACTTGGAAACGAATTGTCTGACGAGACAAACATACTGACAAAGCAAAAGTCTATTGGGAAGGAGCCCCAGGAGGAGAGCAGCAGAGGAAAAGGAACCCAGGAGAACCAGAACTGCTCTGCCATACGGCACGGTCTCAGGTTTTACGATAATGGCGTTAGCTTTCCAGGTTGCCTCTGGCCAGTCATCCTGCTTGTCCCTGGTGGTGCACACATCTAAGAAAAGATGTGTTTTAGCTTCAGGGTTTCTGGGGGGTTGACAGGACATATTAGGAGCTGGCATCTCTCCATCCTTTTGGCCCCTCCCAAATTCTCTCAGTTTTCCACAGCAGCACTCCAATTTCTTATTGGGATCTCCCATTGTGAGACAGCTCATGCAAGTAGTTATTATTGTACAGGGCCAAGGCAGGTGTTTTTGTATGTTAACTGTTCCCTAACATCTTGAATCCTGATTATGAATGGCTTACTGTCTAACAGGGGAGAGAATATTTCAATATGAAATGATACATGTGATAAGGGAACTTGAGACAGAATTTAATGAGCAAACAGAGAAGCAGCACTTTTACAAACAGAGGGGAAGAGAACTGAGTGCATTTTTATAATGGACGATAATTTTGAAAGAATTTATATTTTGATACAAACCCTTTCTTCAAACTACTACAAGCCATAAGGGCAGGGAAAGAAGGAAAATTCATGAAGTTGGAAATTAGCAAAATTAGCAATGTAGGGTATTAGCAAAGAACATATTTTGTGCAAGTAGAAAAAGAAAATGGTAAAAGATTGCTTCAAAGTGGTGGTGAGAATTATCTTTGGTGATGCTTTTAATGTTTACTTTTCTGTATTATCTATTTTGTATCTATTTTTATAACTTGATATAAGAAAACCAGAATAACAAAGGATAGAAAAGAACAAGAGTGACAACTGCTTCAAAGTTAGATAAAATGAGTTTTGAGTAGCAGCTATTGGAATTTGCATAATGGGGTAATTGTGGATGATCTTCCCCAACTGGTTTTAGTAGAAATCATTTAAAGAAGCTATAGGGTTGTAAATTGAGGAATAAAAGAGAGTCAGAAAGAGGATCAAAGAAGTAATGCCTGCACTTTAAAAAGCCTAGGTGAACAAGAAAATAAAATAGAGAAGGACTATATTGTAATAGTTAAAAATAAATCCTAGATTAAGGGTGGTTCAGTAGATAATTTTTGAGAGCATCCTTTATCCAGACTCAAAGCAAGAATTAGGGCTGCAGTTAACCAAGGACATGAGCTACTGGTGGAAGGTGTAGAAAATTAAGTGATGATCTCATCAAAATACAATATGATGTCTGGCCATGGGGTAAGTACATGAAGAACAGAAGGAAGACTAAAGGACTAGTTATTTTCAGCATGAATAGGCGAGGCCTCTCTCTAAGGAGACCTGAATAATTTTGAAAACAGAAAATGCATACAATTAGACAATTTTGCTTCTCTTACTGTCAGTTCCTGCATATATAGTACTTGAAGTGAAGTGAAGTGAAGTCCCTCAGTCGTGTCCAACTCTTTGTGACCCCAGGGACTAAAGCCTACAAGGCTCCTCTGTCCACGGAATTTTCCAGGCAAGAGTACTGGAGTGGGTTGCCATTTCCTTCTCCAATATAGTACTTAGAGTGCTGCAATTAACAAATAAGGTCACTTATATTAAATGTTTTCAGTAGTAACTGTAACATATAGTTTCTCCCCGTGTGAGTGCCTGCGAAGTTGCTTTAGTTGTGTCTGACTCTTTGCGACCCCATAGACTTTAGCCCTCTGGGGTCCTCTGTCCATGCGATTTTCCAGGCAAGAATACTGGAGTGGGTTGCATGCCCTCCTCCAGGGGATCTTCCTGACCCAGGGATCAATCCACGCCTCAAGCTTCCTGCTTTTCCTTACATAATGATTTGTCTCCCTTCCTTATTCCTTCTCCACGAGAATGTACAATGTCTCTAATCTTGCTTTTCTTGCTCTGATGCTGTGCTGTTACTTGCTGATGGCCAAAAAGTAAATAAAAGTGTCTTAAGTCTAAAGTACCTATAACTTCAGCAAAATGCATGAACTTACCTCATATGAATAAAAGAACATCCATGGATGAGGACTTCAGAGCAAATGTTTCTGCTCTTCAGGCAGTCAAACATTCAATGGTCCTTGAATTTTACTATGTTTCATTGTGCTGGGGTAGACAGACGTCACAGTCCATCACCCGTATTCTATCCACCTTTTACTTTCAATTGAGTATTTTAGTTTTACCCCATGTACTTCCTTCTTTCCCTAAAAATCAGAAGACAAAATAGGCTTTGTGGAAAAGGACTATGAAGAGATTCAAGTACTGGAACCTGATCATTGTAGCCTTGGCAAAAACACCTAGGACAGTGGGATTTTTGCCCAAATGTCTTTTTAAAAAGCACCTCTGGAATAATGCTAGGATACTGTTTCCTCTTGAATCAGAATCAGTGATTAAGGAATAGATGATCTGCAAAGGCGAGGCTAGTCTCATTGCCTTAATACAGAATAAGATATTGTATGGTAAAACTCTCTCAAATACATTCCAAAAAGAGAAAAATAGAAATAAAATGACAAAAAAAATAGACATCAGAAAGGAAGGTCCACGCCTAGAGAAAAAGAGTTTACAAAAGCAGTTATGTGGATGACCAAGGTTCTAGTCAACCAGCTGATGTCCAGAAGACTTGGCTCTAGTACTTGGATGGGACAGTATTTCATTAGAACTCAAGAAGGAGGAGCTTCCCAGGTCGTGCTAGTGGTCAAAAAACCCGCCTGCAATTGCAGGAAATGAAAGAGATCTGAGTGTGATCTCTGGGTTGGAAAGATCCCTGGAGGAGAGCATGGCAACCCACTCTAGTATTCTTGCCTGGAGAATCTCATGGACAGAGGAGCGTGGCAGGCTGCAGACCACAGGGTCACACAGAGTCAGACACAAATGAAGTGACATAACAAGCACACACTCAAGAATAAAAAAGAAACTAAACATCTGACTGAGATCCGGCAAAAAAAAACCCCAAAAACTTTAGAACATAGTTTCAGAAGACCACAGCTTGTTATTCATATGTGGCTGATTTTCCACACATTGCAACACAGAGAAAAGAAAGGAGATTATTTTATCATCTACTTAGTAATGCATATGACCTCCAGAGAAACCCGGTTGTCTTAGTACCACGCAACTGGTCTATTTAAGACACAGACCTCTTTGCAGATAGCTTAGATGGACAAGTGGAAGTCAGGAATCAGTATCAAATACATTTATGTAGTAGTTGAGCTGGGAATTTATGAAGAGAGAGAATTTATAAGCTCCAAAAATGTATGATTGAGTAATGGGCTTCTTTGTATTTATTTATTTTTGATCTCTTAATATATTTCAGAATATTATGTATCAGTTCAGTTCAGTCTAGTCGCTCAGTCGTGTGTGACTCTTTGTGACCCATGAACTGCAGCACTCCAGGCTTCCCTGTCTGTCACCAACTCCCAGAGTCTACTCAAACTCACGTCCATCAAGTCAGTGATACCATCCAGCCATCTCATCCTCTGTCATCCCCTTCTCCTCCTGCCCCCAATCCCTCCCAGCATCAAGGTCTTTTCCAATGAGTCAACTCTTCATAGATAATTAATATCAAATTTGTGACAATGTGATATATTTATTATGCAAGCTTACAGATCTATCCCAAGTTTCCTCAAAAGAGTAAAATTATTGCTGCTTACTTTTTTTTTTTTTTTTGCTTTGATACTGAGAATGGTAACAAAAATCAGTTTTTCATCATTCGGTTGTTGGTTCTGAAAACTAGCAGAGAATTTTTACTTATAAGAAAGTTTTTTTTTTAAGATGATGGGACATTGGATGTACATATAAACTTAATGAGACTAGTTTTCTGAGTATTTTGATGCTAACACTTTTCCATAAAATTATATGTAAAGATTATACAGAAATACAGCCAATTGAGATACCATAGCATGCAATTCAAGAATCACTCAGAGCCTGGAAGAGGTTTCATAACTATGTTTGTTTGTTTTAACTGAATGACCTTTATTGGCTACATTTATTTAGCTCATTAAATAACATAAATATGGATTGTCTGGTTTGCCTACACTTAAATAAAATACAGCAACAATATGAAAATAATAGTAATAGGCACAATGTTATAACGTGGATTAAACACTGTACAGTATAATGTGAAAGTAATTCACTTAAACTTCATATCTGTATAATGGTAATAATATAACATTTATCTCCCCTTTTATTAGTTAAAAAAAAAAAAAACATGAAACTTAAGTCACTTGCTCACAGCTGGAAAAGAAATAACAGTTTCAATGGCTCAAAAATCTGTGCTTCTAACCGTTATACTCAAAAAGAAATTGCCGCATCAGAGATTCTCTTTATCTTGCCTGATGAATCTTTCCTTTAGTTAATTCAGTGATTCACGAGTTGCTTGTAAAAAGGAACAGCTTCAGATGGGACATAATGAGTTCATAAAATGTCCGTGTATTTTGATACATGGTAAATCAAACCTTTGTCAGTTGTTGTTGTTCATTTGCTAATTCATGCCTGAATCTTCACGACTCCATGGACTGCAGCACGGCAGGCTTTCCTGTCCTTGCCTATCTCTCAGAGTTTGCTCAAACTCATGTCCATTGAGTTGATGATGCCATCCAGCCATCTTATCCTCTGTTGCCCCCTTCTCCTCCTGTCCTCAGTCTTTCCCAGTATCAGAGTCTTTTCCAGTGAGTTGGCTCTTCCCATCAGGTGACCAAAGTGTTGGAGCTTCAGCTTCAGCATCCCAGTGAATATTCAGGACTGATTTTCTTTAGGATTGATTGATTTCCTTACTATACAAGGGACTCACCAGAGTCTTCTCCAGCACCATAGGTCGAAACTGTCAATTTTTTTGGCACTCAGCCTGCTTTGTGATCCAACTCCCACATCTCTACATAACTACTGGAAAAAAATCATAGCTTTCATTATATGGATCTTTTTTGGCAAAGTGATATCTTTGCTTTTTAATACACTGTGTAGGTTGGTGATAGCTTTTTTTCCAAGGAGCAAGCATCTTTTAATTTCATGGCTGTAGTCACCATCTATAGTGATTTTGGAGCCCAAGAAAAGGAAATCTCCTGCTATTTCCATTTTTTCCCATCTATTTGTCATAAAGTGATGAGACTGGATGTCATGATCTTAGTATTTTGAATGTTGTTTTAAGCCAGCTTTTTTACTTTGATCGTCATCAAGAGGCCCTTTAGTTTCTCTTTGCTATTTGGTATTATCTGCATATCTGAGGTGCTTTTACAATATCTAAGGACCGAACTCAAGTGAATGCTTTATTGGATCCTTCTACTGTTTGGTGGGTAAATAAACAAGTTTGCATGAGACAAGGTCTTTCAAGGAAATGTCTATATGATACACACAGAGATTTTAATCATGTACTTTCAGTGAGTTGTGAGACTACCATAATCCCTGCCTGGTACCAGGGAGGTGTGATTTAATAAGTGCTGATTTTCACTTTGTAAATAGAGTCAGCTTCTCCTCTACTGAGGATTCTAAGGTAATGTAGACCCCAGGCTGATCTGCATATTTTAAAATTATCAAACACATTTCAAGTAGAGCAATAGTCAGGTGTGTCCCAAGGAAGATGCTTTAGCCTGAGAAAGGATGGAATGAAATTAAAAATGTCTCTTTCCCCTCTTTTTTAATGTAGAAAAAATGGATATTCTTATAGTCAGAAGTTAGATATGGCTCTGATTTTTACTGAGATCACAAAAATATCCTCATATATTTGTAGGATTTTTCCCTCTGGTCCTAGTACCTATAATTTGGAAGAATTACAAAGAAGTCATGCTATTAAAGCATTGATTTATTAAACACTTATTACTATGTGGAAGGAAGTATGATAAAAATAATAACTAATAATATTATAGTGATAAACAGAAACATTAATAAATCATTTGCATTTTGAAAGATTATAAATTCATAGCACTTTTTCTTTTTCTCACACACATATACATGCAGTTTTATTTTACTACATTGTAGATTCTCTCACACACATTGTATCCCTCATTCTTTTGTTTGCTTTTGTCTATAGATGTAAGTTATACATAAGTTGCATAAATATAATATACATGCACATTTAGGTACATATGCATGTAAGCTTATTTACAGAAATATAAGTGGAGAATGATACAAAAACATTTATGCTACAAATATATTTAATGCCCAAATAATAAAATGATCAACTCTTCAGATGTAAGGAGACCAGGAAAGAGAAAAATATTTATTTTCCAGGAAGGCAGACAGACATTGAGAGGAAGAGCATATTTGTTAGGGAGGGCAGAATGAACAAAGGCGACATTTGGAAAAATGTGTGTGATTTGGTATGGCCGGCTCCTAGGATTTGTAGCAGAGGTTATGCAAAATGAGAGTGGAAATATAGCAGAGTCAGCATCACAAAGAGGGTTGATACAAAATTGAAATGCTACCTATATTATCTAAGGGAGCATTTTTTAAGAAAGCACCAACTACATACAGTTCTTCATTTTGTCTAATTATTCTGGCAGCAACGGAGCACATTGCTTGGATCGGAAGAGCAAGGGTTGATGAGTGTCTGAACTGAATCGGAGGAGAGGAGGGATTTGAGATACAGTTAAGTGGGTGAGCCACAGGATTTAGTAATTAGGTCGACAAAAGGTTTGAGGGAGAAAGAGAGCAGAAGATACAGTCTCATTTTCTAAAAGAAGAGCCTATGTGAAGAGAGAGGCAGGGATTCAATTTGATTCGAACATTTTAAATTAAGGTGCCTGCAAAAAGATGGTAGATTCTAAATACCTAATACATAGTGAACAATATATACAGTGGATTTTTAAGTATCTAGTAGATCGTGAACTATATACACATGTGAAATATACATAAGAATAGACACCTATAATCTCATCTAAGCTCAACATTTACTGTCACATAACTGAGGAAATGGGCTTCCGAGGTGGCGCTGGTGGTAAAGAACTAACCTGCCAATACAGGTGCAAGAAATGCAAGTTAGATCCCTGGGTCAGGAAGATCCCCTGGAGGAGGGCATGCAACCCACTCCAGTGTTCTTGCCTGGAGAAACCTATGGACAGAGAAGCCTGGCTACAGTCCATAGACAGACAGGGTTCAACATGACTGAAGTGTCTTAGCATGCACACAGCAGGTACTCACACAACTGAGGAAATATACAATTTCCAAGTATGTTGAAATATATAATTTTCTAGAAAAACATAGTGTGTAGAAATTATNATGTGTGTGATTTGGTATGGCCGGCTCCTAGGATTTGTAGCAGAGGTTATGCAAAATGAGAGTGGAAATATAGCAGAGTCAGCATCACAAAGAGGGTTGATACAAAATTGAAATGCTACCTATATTATCTAAGGGAGCATTTTTTAAGAAAGCACCAACTACATACAGTTCTTCATTTTGTCTAATTATTCTGGCAGCAACGGAGCACATTGCTTGGATCGGAAGAGCAAGGGTTGATGAGTGTCTGAACTGAATCGGAGGAGAGGAGGGATTTGAGATACAGTTAAGTGGGTGAGCCACAGGATTTAGTAATTAGGTCGACAAAAGGTTTGAGGGAGAAAGAGAGCAGAAGATACAGTCTCATTTTCTAAAAGAAGAGCCTATGTGAAGAGAGAGGCAGGGATTCAATTTGATTCGAACATTTTAAATTAAGGTGCCTGCAAAAAGATGGTAGATTCTAAATACCTAATACATAGTGAACAATATATACAGTGGATTTTTAAGTATCTAGTAGATCGTGAACTATATACACATGTGAAATATACATAAGAATAGACACCTATAATCTCATCTAAGCTCAACATTTACTGTCACATAACTGAGGAAATGGGCTTCCGAGGTGGCGCTGGTGGTAAAGAACTAACCTGCCAATACAGGTGCAAGAAATGCAAGTTAGATCCCTGGGTCAGGAAGATCCCCTGGAGGAGGGCATGCAACCCACTCCAGTGTTCTTGCCTGGAGAAACCTATGGACAGAGAAGCCTGGCTACAGTCCATAGACAGACAGGGTTCAACATGACTGAAGTGTCTTAGCATGCACACAGCAGGTACTCACACAACTGAGGAAATATACAATTTCCAAGTATGTTGAAATATATAATTTTCTAGAAAAACATAGTGTGTAGAAATTATACAAAAATCCACCTGGAACTCTCCAGTGAATCCTGTAGAAAGTTACTTTACACTAAATGATTTAGCATTTTGTTAAATGAGATTCAAAGTCCCTCTGTGTTATGGTGTCCTCTAGAACACACTTGGAAAATACCCCTAGGTATAGATAAAGATCTATAGAAATAAAGCTAGCTGTACAAATTGTTTAGGCTCAAATGCTGTTAACAGTTTTTAGTAAGCCTGTAATTTCAGGGGAGACACATTGCAGAGAGACTGAGTACCTAGTACAACGCAATATGCTTATGAATGACTCTTTTAAGGTTATCTTAACCTTCCCGATTCTATATACTTTTTATGTTCCTACAAATTGCAGTTGTATGTATCTATTGATGCCAATTACCTTGGAGACAATTTCAAAGAAATGAATCAAGATGGATTCCCTAGTCTCTGGGGATCAATGACAGAGTCTCTAAAAGCTTTGTCCCATTGCTTTCCTCAATGGCATGAACAGGAAACTAAGACACTTTGCAGCATCTTGTTTTGCTCTAATTTAACTTAAATGCCTTAAGCTAAGTTGGTGATCATGTCTCCAGTGTTCACAGATTTAGGTTTCTGCCTTTCCTCTGGTGAGTGTCTTCAGTTCCAAAGCCTCAGTCCCTTGTCAGTCTCTGGTGTGACTTTGAGCTCTCCTCTGCTTTTCCTAAATGCCCATTTAGCATTGCATAATTTCCTTAACTACTCTGCAGTTTCCTCTCAGGAGCTTTATCTTGTTTTTAATTTCTTCCTGTTAAGCTCATTAGAAAACATCTTTTAAACATTATACAACAGAATGGTTTATAAACGTGCATAATTGTGTCATTTTTCTTAGAGCAAGTATTGTTTGAGATTATTATGCGGCATAGAGATGTTACAATAAGATTATATGCAAAACAAATAAAAAAATTAAACTAATGTTAAATTATTTTGTTGATTCACGTGTGTGATGCTTTATTCTCACAACTCTGGAAAAGTAGAGAGGTTCTTAATGTAAATGTGAGTAGAAACAAGGGCAGGAAACAAAGGAAAGAGTCAAATTATATCTCTTTGTAACTTATTATTTTTTTTAAAATCAACAAACGGCAGCTATTTGTTGCCATGATTCAAAACCTGTGTTTGCCCTCTTTGCTCTCTCACTCGTTTTCTGGCATCTAATTTGTTGTTCCCGAGGAAGTCACCCTGTCACAGCTCTAACTGTGCCCATCTTGTGTCTTTCCTCTCAAAACTCTTATATTGAGCTGTCAGTTATTTCTAATTCTAGTACACAAATCTGCAGTGTTTTTCATACTCAGTGCAGAGGTCCTACTGATTAAATTTTAGTAGAACAAGTGACCTGGAATATTTAGTCTTGAATAATAATAATAAAAAAACCAGAAGTACATCAAAATTGTTTAAAATCATTAATAAATGAAAACTTAGATGTTGTGTGAGGGTGTTGATAACAGCCTCAGCATACACTCAAGTAGCCTTATCTTTTGGCCAGTCCTTAAGAAGTATTCTTCGCAATATCACCATTTAGGTTTTTATTTCTAAATGCAGATTTGCACAGGCAATTTGGAAATGGCAATTGCCTTTCTCCTCTTTGCATTCGTGTCTTTGTGCTTAAGTCGATAACCAAACTAAGAACATACTCACCGGGAAGAAATATCTATCTGCCCTAAACATTAAAAGAGAAGCAAATGATTCAACCTGACACCTGGGAATGAATTGGAAATAACTAGAAATTGGAATTGATAGGAAAGCGTACCACATAATTAAAGCTTCATCAACTGTAAGGTAAAAAACAAGAAGCATGCAAATAGATGCCTTTAAGGAGACATGAAATGTAAGACGGATGGCAGGTGCTACTTTGCCTTTGACAGTGAGTGCAGTACAGTCTGTCTCCTTTCTGGTTCCTCTCCTGTTGCTCCCCTTACATGGTAGACACCTTTGCAAGCTCTTCATATAAAGCAATTTCAGTTTGCTTGACAAACTAACATACCTGTGTTCAACAGACAAGTTTTGGAAATAAATTTGAGTATGAATGAATAGCTCTCTCATACCTTTAAAATATAGGAATGCACTTTTTAAACTTTGAAGTAGACCCAATAAATTTCATCCTTGAATAGGTTTCTTAGCATAAACACAATTCCAGAGAAAGCGTTATCTAACTATGCATCATGAGCACTGAATAAAGATTTATTGAATAAATGAATTACTGAATTGGCCATATAATCAAAACAATTATGAATATATATGTTCTATATGTGGATATAACATATATGTTTTTTTTATAGTATGACTATCTGAATTATTTAACAGAGGAACTAAATCAAAGGTATTTTAATGAATGAGCTCAATCTTAGTCATTCCTTTTCTAGAAAGAATAGAACTCCTTGAAAACAATTTGATTAATGTTTCAAAAACATAAATATATTTTTGTGCATGTATATAGGAGCCTGGCAGGCTGCAGTCCATAGGGTTGCAAAGAGTCCCTGAAGCTGGGAGAGACTGAGTAGAAGAAAGCAACAGAGGATGAGATGGTTGGATGACATCATCAACTCAATGGACATGAGTTTGAGCAAACTTCAGGGGACAGGAAATTACAGGGGAGCCTGACATGCTGCAGTCTATGGGGTCACAAAGAGTAGGACTCTACTAAGTGACTGAACAACATAATATGAATCAATGGAGAATGACCACTTCCTACTAAACCTCAGAAAGTACTGAAAATTAATATGAATAATGCTTACTTTCCCTGGAATTCTCCAGGCAAGAATACTGGAGTGGGGTGCCATTTCCTTCTCAAATACATGAAAGTGAAAAGTGAAAGTGAAGTCGCTCAGTCATGCCTGACTCTTAGCGGCCCCATGGACTGGAGCCTACCAGGCTCCTCAGGTCCATGGGATTTTCCAGGCGAGACTACTGGAGTGGGGTGCCACTGCCTTCTCCGGCACGTACCAAAGAATAAAACAAAGAAATAAAAGGTTTTGGATCCTTGATCAGAGCTATACTAATGACAAGTTCAAAGCAGACAGATTTTCAGAATCTAAGCCTGTGCCTAAAACTACAACAATCTCAAAAAAAGTCCAAACTAAAAATAAAACATGGGAGAACAAATTCACAGAAACAATACTCCCAGTGAAATCTATGATACAGTAAAATTAATGAAACAAACAAAAAAACCTAGTTTTTTCCTCTTTATCTATCTCTCTGCTAAAAGATCCATGATGCAGAAACTTTCTACCATAACCAGATAATCTCCAATTTCATCAAGACAATTTTCTCTTTAATTTTTTGAAAAAAAAAAAAAATTCACTTCAGGGAATTTTCTGGCAGTCCACTGGTTAGGATTACATTTTCATTGCCAAGGTCGTGGCTCAGTCCCTGAGCAGGGAGCTAAAATCCCACAGGCCACAAGGCATTGCCAATGATAATAATAATAATAATAATAAATTTGCTCCANAAAAAAAAAAAAAAAATTCACTTCAGGGAATTTTCTGGCAGTCCACTGGTTAGGATTACATTTTCACTGCCAAGGTCGTGGCTCAGTCCCTGAGCAGGGAGCTAAAATCCCACAGGCCACAAGGCATTGCCGATAATAATAATAATAATAATAATAAATTTGCTCCAAAGTATTAAATTCATAGACAAAATTTTAAAATAGAAAATAAGCCACCCATTCTGTTCTTCCTTCCCATAGCTCTAATCATCACAGAAAACAACGATAAATTGTTACTCTTTTTAGTTCACCTAGGTTAACTGTAATTAAGTAATATTTTCTTGTTATTTTAAAATTTTTGGTAGATTGTCTTTTGACTTCATGATTCTTGAAAATGGAGCTCGGTGGCATCTCAATCTAATCTCCCCTTGATATAATTATAACACATTTCAAAATTTCTCTATTGGTTATATCACCAAGTTTAACTGTTATGAAATTTCTTTTATATCCACCATTCTCAGCCTTCCTCTCTGTCTTTCTATCCCAATAGCATTTTCACTGAGGCAGTAAATATATCTAATAAATTTTTAACCATATCTTAAAACAATTCTTTATAATTTTTAAAATGCACTTTTCAAAGTATTATGCATGTAAACATAATTATTAAATTTAATACAAAGTATTAAATATGTAAAACATGTTTTACATTCAACATGTTAAAGTTGAATATTTAGTTCAAAACTGTAAACTAAAGCATATACCAGCTCTTAAAAGTCTTAAGAGAAAGTAAGCCAGATATTTTATTTTCCATGGAATGATTTCCACTATTGACAAAGATCCTCTTTTGTAAAGTTGTATCTTCAGAGATGTTACAGATTTGTGCTTTAGAGGTGCTATTCAAAATTTACTAGTGAAAAACCATGATAGCACTTAGCTTAATTCCAGCAACATTCAGAGTTATAAACCTAGGTTCATCAGTATTCCCCCTTCAGCATGGGCTGGGTAATCTCTGGAGCTCAGGAAAGTCTGCCATCCCAGACAGTTCTTTTTCATTTTCTTAATTCGGATACATAACTCTCTAGATCTTCTGTATTCCTGTTTCTTGATTTAACTTCTTGTTTTCCTGAAATATATTTTTCATTAGGTTATTTTAAAAGGGCTAAAGTGAAAGAAATTTGCTGAGTCTAAAACTATCTTTATTGGGCTATCATATTTGATTAATACTGTGGCTATAGTGAATATTCAAGGTTCAAAATAACTTCATCATCAAATTTTGATGACATTGCTCAGTATCTTTCTAGGATCAGGGGTTACCTTGAAAGGTCCACTGACATTTTGATCCACGTCTTTTATTTTTCCCAACCTCACAATTATATATTAATTTTTAATCATGTGGCCTTCCTTCCACTGTCCTCTAGCTCACCAGATCTGTCCTTTGTGATTTTAATTTTCTGTTTAACCCATCCATTATTTTTTAACTGCTTCAACCCTGACCACTACTAGATGTTGTATTTAGCTTCATATCAGTACAGGGAGTCACTTTTCACTCTCTAGTAAAAATTTTATAACTTTCATTCCTTCAAACATAATGAGTATATTTTAAAAATATGCTCTACCTGATGACTCTACATTACTTGTTTTGTTGATGTGATCCAGCTAAAGTGTTTTACTTGTCTTAATTTTGTTTTTGAATTTTATGTTATTGCTGCTTTTCACTGTTTTTTTTTTTTTCTTTTCCTGCTGACTCTGCTTGTGATTCTATTTGTGTTATTATGTATGTGTTATTATGTGGGATTGAACCCACGTCTTCTGTACTGCAGGTGGATTCTAAACCACTGAGCCACCGGGGAAGCCCGAAATTTTAAATGGAAGATATTTATTTCCATCAAGTGCCAGTAAAGACTAATAACACTTTAAAGCAAAGTTGTATTTGACAATTATTTATGGTGTAAATGGGTTTGCTTGTTTATGTTTTCATATAGCATGCAGTAGCTATAAGAGAACATAAATATCACTACTTCAAAGCATTACAAGGACTTTAAAAATAGTTTGCATTCACATGCAAGATACTCAAATTGTGTGTGTGTGTGTGTGTGTGTGTGTTTGAGGGAGATTATTTACATACACACACACACACACATTGTATTTATGGTTTTCCAAACAGAATAGTGTTGAGGTCTTGTTTACGTTTTGTAAAAATAATGTCCCACTGTGTATGATTTTCTGAAATTTGCCTTTTTCCACTTACTGTGATGCAACTAAGATCCATCCATATTTTTGATGTAACTATAGCTCATATTTTTCAATTTTATATTATGTAGGATGTGTGATAATGTAACAGTTTATTTACCTATTTTCAGGTTGTTTGACATTTGGGTTCTCTNAAAAATAATGTCCCACTGTGTATGATTTTCTGAAATTTGCCTTTTTCCACTTACTGTGATGCAACTAAGATCCATCCATATTTTTGATGTAACTATAGCTCATATTTTTCAATTTTATATTATGTAGGATGTGTGATAATGTAACAGTTTATTTACCTATTTTCAGGTTGTTTGACATTTGGGTTCTCTTCCTATTTTTTTTTTTTAAGTTTACAAACAATAATTTCATATGGCATTTCTGCAGCTATTCTTCTTAGAACATTGGTGGATTTTATTTATGATAATATTTAACTTCACATCATAATATCCTATTATGGGTTGAAATATGTTCCATAAAAATATAGCTTTAAGTCCTTGTGTGAAAATAGGGTCTTTATAGAGGTGATCAAGTTAAAAGGAGGTATTTAAGTTTGGGGTCCTTTTCTAATATGACTGGTATCCTTAAAAAGGGGGCAATTAGAATACACAGAGGGACATGTACAGAGGGAAAGCAATGTGAAATTACAGGGAAAAGATGGCCACGTGGTTGGAATGATGCATTGACGAATCAAGGAAGGCCAATGATTGCTGGCAAGCACTAGAAGCTAGAAAGGGCAAAGAGGGATCTTCTCTAGAGCTGTGGAGAAAAGAATGGCCCTGCCAGATACTTAGGTTTTATAATTCTAGCTTTCAAAACCGTAAGACAATAAATTTTTATTGTTTGAAGCCACCTAGATTTCTTTAAGCTTTTTTATTTTATATTGAAATCAGCCGATTAACAATGTTGTGCTAGCTTCAGGTGGATATCAAAAGGACTCAGCCATACACATATGTGCATTCAAAGGAAGAGACAGTGGTTGCCAGGCAAAGAATTGTGTAGAAAATCTTTCATAAGGAAGAAAACTGCATTCAATTGAATAGGAAAAATGTATTTGCAAAACCTAAAAAGACCAGTGTATGGAGACTATTAATTAAGGGTGAAAATGACAGGAAATAAGAATCTATGGAGGGCCAACCTATCTATGTTTTAAGTACAAATTGAATTGTCAAATAATTTCAAAGCTCTGAATAACTATTGATTAAATTATTGTTTTCAAAGCATTGATATGGCTGCAGTGTGCACTCAGAGTATAAAAGATTTAATTGGATTTGGCCAATTATAGGACCTGGCAGATGAGTTAGGTAGTTTCTCAGATATCCAATAAAAGAAAAAGTACATAGTGGCCATTACATTCAAAGAAATACAATGGGAATATGGTGGTGAAAAATTGCAAAGTTGTCCCTGTCTTGTGTAACATCCTCATGGTACATACAAATAAACAAGTAAATCATACAATACCTAGCAGTGGTAAGTGATAGGAAGAGTGATGCCTTCTCAAAAAGGTTCTTTCCAGTAAAATATTAAGCTTCCGAAGGGTCATAGATGAGTAGTCACCTGAAGAAGAAAGAGGATGAACCATCTGATTATCCAGGAATAGATGTTTCTAAGAGAAGAAATAGCAAAGGCAAAAGGAGCCAACAAGACAGTAACTGAGGAATGAATTGAGAGTTGCTGTCAACGTTGGGTAACCAGAAATTAATGGAGAGAAAAAAATGTAGAAAAAGAATTGAAAAGTACACATCAAGTGACCAACTAGGGTGTGGTAAAAATGGAGTCCTAATGGTGTCTCCTAGGAAAGGACTTTTCAAACTGAGAAGTTGTTGGCCTCTGTATTAGTTTGTTAGGGCCGCCCTGCAAGGTACCACAGACTGTATGACATTTCTCCTCTCACGATTCTTGAAGCTGGGAGTCCATGATCAAGGTGGTTTCTCTGAGGTTTCTCACTGACTTGTAGATGGCCATCTTCCAGGCTTCACATGGCCTTTCCTCTTGTGCCTGATGGTGTCTAAACACTTGTCATGTTAGATTAGGGCTCAACCTAACCTTCTCACTTAACCTTCATTACCTCTGTAAAGATGTTATTTTCTAGAACAGTCATATTCTGAGATCCTGAATAGGGTTTAGGAGTTCAACATATGAATTTTAAGGGCTCTAGCCCCCCAAACACTCAACACACAAGAGAGCCATTTTCTCATATTTGGTAAATTGTGTTATAACTATTTAAGGACAATGGGGGAAGAAGTTTATGTGAGGGAAATAGTATGTGAAAATATAGAGTTATAGAAAATTAATTTTTGACAAGAAAGACTTTGACAAGTCCAGTTTGGTATAAATCTTTCCTGGAAGTGACAGAAGGAAAGATACATTCAGTTCAGTTCAGTTCAGTTCANATATTTAATTCTATACTTAATTTACAAAAGTTCACTCAACTAGTATCAGACAGAGCCAGCATTCAAAGTCATGCGTGCATGCTAAGTCACTTCAGCCATGTCCAGCTCTCTGTGACCTTACGGACTGTTGCCCACCAGGCTTCTCTGTCCATGGGACGCTCCAGGCAAGAATACTGGAGTGGGTTACTATGCTCTCCTCTAGGGGATCTTCACAGCACAGGAGCAGAGCCCGTGCGTGCGTCTCTTGTGTCGCTCGCACTGGCAGGCAGGTTCTTTACCCTAGCACCACCTGAGAGGCCCATTCAAAGTCCTATTTGTCTCCAATTGAAAATGTTCTCAGAAAAGGTGATGGCATTCCACTCCAGTACTCTTGCCTGGAAAAGCTCATGGACGGAAAACCTGGTAGGCTACAGTCCATGGGGTCACTAAGAGTCGGACATGACTGAGCGGCCTCACTTTCACTTTT
>SJYA01002531.1:442410-454724 GCA_006410615.1 Neotragus moschatus
CCGTTCTCCATAGTATGTATATGTTGAATTAAAAAATATATAATTCTATTGAGAGTGAAAATGAAGGACTACTCTAAAAATAGATAATGTTTTTCTTTCCTTTATAAAGATGCATAATGATCCTATAAAATTTCCACATTCTTTGAATAGTTTTCACTTTATTTTTGATGAAGGAAGCTATAATTATAATAAAGTTCTAAATTTTCCTATATTAAATAACTCCTCTAGATAAATGTTTAAACATATATGAAATACCTACTTATTTCAAATGCTACATCTAAATTCTTAAAACTATAAAGAATACTATGTTATTGCTCATTGTTTTAATTATAAATAGATAGTATTTACGAGAAATTAACAGTGAGAAGAAAGAGACAAACAAAATCAAGAGAGAGAATGTTGCTATTGTGTAATAAAAGGATAGAATAACTGAAACAAAGGTACATGCTTATAAGGAAGAAAATAATTGTCTGTAAAAATGCTGGACAAATTGGATACTAAAAATTAAATATTATAAAGAATATTCTAGCCATGGAAGCTTGATAAATGTACATTTTTTTTTCTCTTCTGCAGCTAATACAAACTATAAGTGCAGTAGACAAAGATGATCCTTTAGGTGGACAGAAATTTTTCTTCAGTTTAGCTGCTGTCAATCCAAACTTCACAGTACAAGACAATGAAGGTAAATTTTGGAATGTGTTCATTATGATTTAACGTGACTTAAAACAGGAAATTTTCTCCAAATTAACAGCTACATATACATGATATATTAATTTATACATCTGTTTGCAAAGGTTTGTTTTCATTAGATTTTTAATAAGATATTTTGGTAATTTCTTACTTAACAGAGTTTACATTGTTGAATTTTAAATACTAAAATACATGAAAGAAGACAGTATATGGATATTAACGAAAACACTGGATCTTGCAAACTTCAGAAAGGCCAGAAATAATCAGTTCTTATAACAAAATAGTAAGCCACACAGAGAAATGAATGTCTTGATGAGACTCTTGTGCAAACTTCAATGAGATTTAGCAACAACAGATCCACCATAGTCAAAAGGTCTAGAAGAGACGAAAAAAGGAAAAGAAAAAAGCAGCCACATTAGCCTGTGAAGGAACTGAGATCAAAAACATGGTTGGCAAAGACGAGATATACTATTTTCCTATATAACATATCAATTTTATATGTGATCAAAAATACTAAACATATTTATTGAATTCTTTTTTTAAAAAAAAGCAGAAACAAAACAGGTATGTTTGTTTTAGAGCTGCTATAGATATAATTATATACTCTTGCAAGAAATCTAATAACTACATTGGTAAATGTACAATACTTTCCATGTATGTATACTGGCAGAGCGAGGTTGCTATAGTGCATCTGGTTGGCTTTCAGAATGTCTGAAAGCAGTTTAGGATAATGGATAGTTTTATACTGAGCAACTACTCATTTTTAATATCATAGGATTTTTGCACAAATCAGTTGAAGGGATTGCATCAGTCGGTAACATCTGTTTATTAAATCTGAGCTTTTGAAATGTGTATGTTTTCTATCCCTCTGTGTGTGTTAGTCACTCAGTCGTGTCTGACTCTTTGAGACCCCATGGACTACTTTGTCTGCCAGGCTCCTCTGTCCATGGGGTTCCCCAGGCAAGAATACTGAAGCCAGTTCCTATTCCCTTCTCCAGGGGATCTTCCTGACCCGGGAATGGAACCTGGGTCTCCTGCATTGCAGCCAGATTCTTTACTGCCTGAGCCATCAGGGAAGCCATTCTACTCCTTTGGACACCTAAAATAATTGTGATTGGAAAAATTAATATAGAATTGGTAGATAAAATGCAAAATGCCCAATTACATCTGAATATCAGAAAAACAACACCCATCATTTTAATTTGCTGAATCTGGTAACTTAAACATAGTATTTAGACATGGCATTCTTTGTACTGAGTTGACAATATTGAACCTCTTTCTAATTGTATTTTAACTTGTTTTATATTCTTGTTAAACTGAGCCCTGGATCTCAACAAGCCACCTCTCAATTTTAAAAAGATAAAGAGACTTGAAATAGTACTGTCTTATCACAGCATTTCACAGTTACTGGGGAAACAATTCAAAGCTAATCTTAATTAATTTTTGATAAATAGTACCATTTTCCTATATTAGGTATAGTTCCTGATCCTATGGCTGAAGCCATATGAATACAAACCTGAACATAACTAACTAGAATACCAGTAAAGTCTGGCACCTCACTCCAGCACTCTTGCCTGGAAAATTCCATGGATGGAAGAACCTGGTAGGCTGCAGTCCATGGGGTCGCGAAGAGTCGGATACCACTGAGCAACTTCACTTTCACTTTTCACTTTCATGCATTGGAGAAGGAAATGGCAACCCACTCCAGTGTTCTTGCCTGGAGAATCCCAGTGATGGGGGAGCCTGGTGGGCTGCCATTTATGGAGTCGCACAGAGTTGGACACTACTGAAGTGACTTAGCAGCAGCTGATGGAATATTTGATCTAATCTTGCATAAATTCACTACTTTCTATTAATGGGTGAATTTTGAAAGAAATTCCAATGACAGACATGACCTTCAAGTTGATCTTCTTGAAAAAATACCCTTGCATTTATCTATAGCCTCATCTTAAAAATCTTTTAATTCTTCATCTTTTTAAAAATACATTTCCTGCCTGTGATACTACACTTGGTGTCCCATGCTGAAGAATCCCTCACTTTTCACTAATTTACAGATCAAAACTTTATTATATGATGGTTTTTCTGAATACTTAATAAAATGATTTGTATAGAATGGTTAAACTGAAATCCACTCAGTCGTATTTGACTCTTTGTGACCCCATGGACTGTACAGTCCATGGAATTCTCCAGGCCAGAATACTGGAGTGGGTAGCCTTTCCCTTCTCCAGGAGATCTTCCTAATCCAGGGATTGAAGCCAGGTCTCCCGCATTGCAGGTGGATTGTAAAACTTCTGTTGACTCTTTAATGTAAAGCTATTGTAGGCAAAATTAAGATTTTGAAATTTTTGAAAAGTTAAAAAAGTCTAAGCAAGAAGATTACAAAAATACTTACATGCATATAAATGATTTATTTNTCCAGGGATTGAAGCCAGGTCTCCCGCATTGCAGGTGGATTGTAAAACTTCTGTTGACTCTTTAATGTAAAGCTATTGTAGGCAAAATTAAGATTTTGAAATTTTTGAAAAGTTAAAAAAGTCTAAGCAAGAAGATTACAAAAATACTTACATGCATATAAATGATTTATTTTAGTGTAGGTTTGTGAAAGGAAGAGCTGTATCCTAACACTTATTGCAAGAGAAGTCAACATTGGAAAATGATCAGGGTTACAGTTGATTTATTAAATTTGTGCACATCGGTTTTGCTAGTCTACTTTCTTAGCTTATGTAGTAATCTACTGATGTAATAAGATTTAACTTCTTGCTAAAATTTTAGAAATGATTATGTTCAACCAATATATTGCAAAAATATTGTCACCCCTGTTCTTTTACAATTTTGCTAACCTGCTTCTCTGATTTAGCAATTGCCTAACACTCCCTTACCTACACTGGCATATTAAACAGCCTTGTGGGGTGGCTAAACAAGACCCAGCACATTGGACAGAGTGTGAAACTGTCATCCATGTATATTTACCTTTCAGTATTTGTTATATAAAGCTAGAAGAAGTATTATTAACTCACAACCCAGGTTTGAAGATACTGGATAAGTGATCAGATAAAGGAAATATCAGTAGCAATGTACTAGGTAGTAGGAGCTAGATTAACTCTCTACTTCTTTCAGTATGTCTGTCAGGCACTCTTACATTAGTGTCTTCCACCAGCTATTTGAGTTATTCACTAAATTAATTTTAATGGGTGGAAATCTAAGTTCAAAAATACTAAGTAATTAGCTCACTGTTCTTCATATATTGGGACTTTTGAAAGTTTTTGACTGTATTATTGATTCTAAAAGTGCTACTACCTAATATTTTTCTTCATGAATGTAAAGATTAATGTGTGTTTTTATAAACAAAAACCATTTAATATCATTTTTTCTTTGGTATGCATAATATTTTGTTTTTTGAAAACTCTGAAAAATCATATGCTACCATCTCTATAGTCTTCATGAATGATCCGCTTATAAAAATCCACCGTTTTGAACACGTGGCAGAATTAGTTAAAACTTTAATAAGTAATCATGCTATTAGATTCCTCAAACTATCTTATTTATTTTATGTATATTGCCTTGACTCCTCCAACTAGCTTATTTATCTTATCTATATCCAAATGGCCGTGCATACATTTGATGACAATTTTGTGTTTTAAAAAGACACCTTTTTATCATATTTATGTGTTAAACCATGGTGATCAGGATGAGACAAATCCATTGTCCCTAGCTATTTTTAATATGTCAAAATTTATTTTAGATAATACTGCCAGAATTTTAACCAGAAAAAATGGATTCAACAGACATGAAATAAGCACTTATCTCTTGCCCGTGGTGATTTCGGACAACGATTACCCCATTCAGAGCAGCACGGGCACACTCACCATCCGCGTGTGCGCCTGCGACAGCCAAGGCAACATGCAGTCCTGCAGCGCCGAGGCCCTGCTCCTGCCTGCCGGGCTCAGCACAGGGGCTTTGATCGCCATTCTCCTCTGCATCATCATTCTGCTGGGTAAGAAAGGTTGGGGAAAATGTGCTTATTTCCTAGATGGCTTACTTCACCGTGTCTGTAAGAAATGTTTCTGTTAAAAAATCGCTGTTGTTGTTTAGTTGCTAAGTTCCCCTTGGTTGGCGGAAATAACCAAGATGGAACACCTCTAAAGCTTTTGTAGTGAAGAAAGTAAAAATGGTAGTGTCTCAGTTGTGTCTGACTCTTTATGACCCTATGGAATGTAACCCACCAGGCTCCTCTGTCCATGAAATTTCCCAGGCAAGAATACTGGAGTGGGCTGCTATTTCCTTCCCCAGGGGATCTTCCCAACCCAGGGGTCGAACCCTAGTCTCTCACATTGCAGGCGGATTCTTTGCTGCTGAGCCACCAGGGAAGTCTGTCTATCAAAATATTTCCCCCCAAACTAACCCCCCCCCAATGTAAGTTAGATATCAATTAACCAAGACTGTTGTTTATATTAAAATACATCTGATCAGATAGTCATGACCTGTCTTTCTTAAATAATAAACTGAAAGTTGGAGATATTTAAAACATTTTGCAAGATTTCTGAGTGGCTAAGCCAAGGCCAGGCACCTCACTGTTGTCACTGTGTACATAGTTTTTCAGTAAAGTATATTTCCACTTTTTTTCTTATTATAGTTGGATGAAGGTCTCACTATGATACCTCTTTACTGTTTAATGTTAACAAAACCCTTTATCTCGTTCACTTGTCCCTAAAACGACAATATTTGATTCTGTAACCCAGAGTGAATTGCTTTATAACTGCTTTTGAATCAAAAATCAGATTGCTTACTCTCTAGTTGCATTATCTTAAAACTATTGTGAGTATTCCTGTGACCCTAATCAAAAGACACTGTACCTGACATTTTAAGAAGCAGTGAAATGAACTGGGATTTTGAAGCCAGTCTTAGTAAGTTTAATTATTCTCATTATTAGAAACTTTTATATTGTGTAAGTTCATTTAGTTGATAACAAGCTGTCTGAGGTTTTAAATCATTAGATCGCAAGTATATGTGTGGGCACAAATTGTGAATTTAGTCAAAATAAAAGGTCATATTTCCTCAAAAACTTGTAGAATAAACAGCTTCTTTCTCTTGGTGGTGGCCTATTTATTTTTTAATCACTTTCAAGGTCAAGAACAGTTGTCAATGGATTAAAACTTTCTTTTTTGTTGCATTTAAAAAAGCCCCTTGTTTGCTCTCTTAGACCAGCTTGAGGGCTAGAAGTCTTACAGTTCTAAGTTAATAAAAGAGAAAAACATAACTTAATGTCACTTTACATAATAATATAATTGCCTTCATTCAGGTTGCTACACCAGAATGCCTTAGACTGGTAGTTTGAACCACAGAAATCTCTCAGAGTCTGGAGACGGGGAAGTTCAAGATTGAGTCCAAGATTTTATGTTTGGTGAGGGCATACTTCCTCTTTCACAGATGGCTGTCTTGTCTTATATCCTCACATGGAAGATAGAACCATTTCTCTCGTGCCTCATTTATTCTATTAAGTTTAAAATTTTTATTTATTTTTAAAATTACTTCATTTATTTATTTTATTTTTGATTGTGCTGGGTCTTCATTGCTGTATGGGGACTTTCTCTAGTTGCAGAAAGTGGAGGCTACTCTCTAGCTGTGGTGTTTGAGCCTTGCATTGTGGTGGCTTCTCGTTGCGAAGCACAAACTCTAGGGGGAGCAGGTTCGTTAGCTGTGGTACACACGCCTAGTTGCTCTATGGTATGTGGAATCCTCCCAGACCAGGAACTGAATTCGTGTCCCTTGCATTGGGAGGCAGATTCCCATTCACTAACCCACTGGGGAAGTCCTTGTGTCTCTTTTTATAAGAATACTAATCCCACTCACTCATGAGGGTTCTATCTCCATGACCTAACTACCTCCCAGAGACTGCACCTCTATGTACCATCACAATGGGAATATATTTAGGCTTTAAGATATGAAATTGTAGGGGACACATTATGTCCCCGATACCTCAGTTGGTAGAGAATCCGCCTGCAATGCAGGAGATCCTGCTTCAGTCCCTGGGTTGCGAAGATCCCCTGGAGAAAGGAAAGTCTACCCACACTAGTATTCTGGCCTAGAGAATCCTATGGACTGTATATTTGCAAAGAGTTGGGCACAACTGAGTCACTTTCACTTCACTTCACTTCATTAAGTCTCAATTTAGTTCAGTTCAGTAGCTCAGTTACGTCCGACTCTTTGTGACCCCATGAAGTGCAGCACACCAGGCCTCCCTGTCCATCATCAACTCCCGGAGTTCACCCCAACTCATGTTCATCCAGTTGGTGATGCCATCCAGCCATCTCATCCTCTGCCATCCCCTTCTTCTCCTGCCCCCAATCCCTCCCAGCATCAGAGTCTTTTCCAATGAGTCAACTCTTCGCATGAGGTGGCCAAAGTATTGGAGTTGCAGCTTNTGATCTCTGGTTCCTCTGCCTTTTCTAAAATCAGCTTGAACATCTGGAAGTTCATGGTTCACGTATTGCCAAAACTTGGCTTGGAGAATTTTGAGCATTACTTTACTAGTGTGTGAGATGAGTGCAATAGCGCGGTTGTTTGAGTATTCTTTCTAGACCTGTAATAAATCCAATATCCTTTAAATGTTTGTTCTAATGAGGTAAAGAATACATATATATATATATATATATATATATTCATATATGTACCTGTTAAGATCTTTTCCCTTATTTTCCTCATCTAATTGAATTCACATCTGTTTCTTCAAGTCATAATTTTTAAAGGATTATGATCAAAATGTTTGAGAATACGAATGAGGTTGGGAAACTAACACAACCAGTGGGAAATTGATTTTAACTTTCTCGTTTTATTTCTTACCATTATTATGATTACTAAAGTAATAAATTTATTGATACCTTCCCGCAAGAGTAGGGGAATAACCTGTGTGAGTGATACACATTTCTACTTGTGGATCTATACTTATTATTAAGATACATCTAGTTGAGATTCATTTTCTATTGATGGGTGGAGCTGTGTTCTCTCCCTGTTATTTACCTCCAGCCAAACGATGGTGGAGGTAACGAATATATTGGCGACCTCTGTCAAAAGGTCCCATGTAGACACTGCTACATTCAGTGCCCCCAACCCTGCAGCAGGCCACTGCCAACCCACTCCTCCACCAGAGACTCCTGGCCACTCAAAGGCAAGTCTGGGTCCGTCTCTTGTGGAGTCACTGCTCCTTTCTCCTGTGACCTGGTGTGCACAAGGTTCTGTTTGTGCCCTCCAAGACTCTGTTTCCCCAGTCCTGTGTAAGTTCTGGTGGCTCCATGGTGGGGTTAATGGTGACCTCCTTTAAGAGGGCTTATGCCTGACCTAGTTATGCTGCAGTTAAAGCCCCTGCCCCTGCAGCAGTCCACTGCTGACCCATACCTCTTGGGGAGACACTCAAACACAAGTCTGTCTCAGTCTTTGTGAGGTCTCTGAGTCTCTGGGTCATGGTGTGCACAATGTTTGAGCCCTCCAAGCAAAAGGCAAGGGAGAAAAGGCAAGATATACCCATTTGAATCCAGAGGTCCAAAGAGTAGCAAAGAGAAATAAGAAAGCCTTTCTCAGTGATCAATGCAAAGAAATAGAGGAAACAATAAAATGGGAAAGACTAGTGATCTCTTCAAGAAAACTAGATATGCCAAGGGAATATTTCATGTGAAGATGGGCACAATAAAGGACAGAAATGGTATGGACCTAACCAAAGCAGAAGATATTAAAAAGAGTTGGCAAGAATACACAGAACTATACAAAAAAGATCTTCATGACCAAGATAATCATGATGATGTGATCATGCACCTAGAGCCAGACATACTGGGATGTGAAGTCAAGTGGGCCTTAGGAAACAGCNAAATGGTATGGACCTAACCAAAGCAGAAGATATTAAAAAGAGTTGGCAAGAATACACAGAACTATACAAAAAAGATCTTCATGACCAAGATAATCATGATGATGTGATCATGCACCTAGAGCCAGACATACTGGGATGTGAAGTCAAGTGGGCCTTAGGAAACAGCACTACGAACAAAGCTTGTGGAGGTGATGGAATTCCAGTTGAGCTATTTCAAATCCTGAAAGATGATGCTGTGAAAGTGACACACTCAAGTCAGCAAATCTGGAAAACTCAGCAGTGGCCACAGGACTGGAAAAGGTCAGTTTTCATTCTAATTCCAAAGAAAGGCAAGGCTAGAGAATGCTCAAGCAACCACACAATTGCATTCATCTCACATTCTAGCAAAGTATTGCTCAAAATTCTCCAAGGCAGGCTTCAACAGGACATGAACCATGAACTTCCAGATTTTGAAGCTGGATTTAGAAAAGGCAGAAGAACCAGAGATCAAATTTCCAACATACGTTGGATCATCAAAAAAGCAAAAGAGTTCCAAGAAAACATCTACTTCTACTTTATTGGCTATGCCAAAACCGTTGACTGTGTGGATCACAAAAAACTGGAAAAGTATGAAAGAGATGGGAATACCAGACCACCTGACCTGCTTCCTGAGAAATCTGTATGCAAGTCAGGAAGCAACAGTTAGAATTGGACATGGAACAATAGACTGTTTTCAAATCAGGAAAGGGATATGTCAAAGCTGTATATTGTCACTTTGATTATTTATCTTATATGCAGAGTACATCATGAGAAACTTTGGGCTGGATGAAGTACAAGCTCGAATCAAGATTGCCAGGAGAAATATCAATAACTTCAGATATGCAGATGATACCACTCTTAAGGCAGAAAGTGAAGAAGAACTAAAGAACCTCTTGATGAAAGTGAAAGAGGAGAGTGGAAAAAGTTGGATTAAAGCTCAACATTCAGAAATCTAGGATTATGGCATCTGGTCCCATCACTTCATGGCAAATAGATGGGGAAGCAATGGAAACAGTGAGAGATTTTATTTTGGGGGCCCCCAGATCACTGTGGAAACAATAGAATGGGAAGGCAATGGCACCCCACTCCAGTATTCTTGCCTGGAAAATGCCATGGATGGTGGAGCCTGGTAGGCTGCAGTCCATGGGGTCACTAAGAGTTGGATACGACCGAGCGACTTCACTTTCACTTTTCACTTTCATGCATTGGAGAAGGAAATGGCAATCTACTCCAGTGTCCTTGCATGGAGAGTCCCAGGGACGGGGGAGCCTGGTGGGCTGGCGTCTCTGGGGTCGCAAAGAGTCTGACACGACTGAAGCGACTTAGCAGCAGCAGCAATAGGAGCAAAATCACCGCAGATGGTGACTGCAGCCATGAAATTAAAAGACGCTTACTCCTTGGAAGAAATGTTATGACCAACCTAGACAGCATATTAAAAAGCAGAGACAGGGCTATGGTTTTTCCAGTAGTCTTGTATAGAAGTGAGAGCTGGTCTATAAAGAAACCTGAGCACCAAAGAACTGATGCTTTTGAACTTCGGTGCTGGAGAAGATTCTTGAGAGTCCCTTGAACTGCAAGGATTTCCAACCAATTCATCCTAAAGGAAATCAGTCCTGACTATTCATTGGAAGGGCTGATGCTGGAGTTGAAACTCCAGTACTTTGGCCACCTGAGGCAAAGAGGTGACTCATTTGAAACGACCCTGATGCTGGGAAAGATTGAAGACAGGAGGAGAAGGGGATGACAGAGGATGAGATGGTAGGATGGCATCACCGACTCAATGGACATGAATTTGAGTAAACTCTGGGAGTTGGTGATGGACAGGGAGGCCTGGGGTGCTGCAGTCCTTGGGGCTGAAAAGTTTGGACAGGACTGAGAGACTGAGCAAGCAGATGAGTTGAGATTCATATGTGATTTTTGTAGTTAATTCAGTGTAGTATTTTGAATTCACTCTTTGTCATCATGTGACCCAGCATTTCCTTTAATCTCATGAGTCGTATATATTTCCATGGAAAATCTGGTAGGTTTCTAAACCAATAATGTCTAAATTATGTGGTCTTTCCCCCGCTAGTAATTAAGGTGCTCGAGGAACAGCACAAGAAAAAAAGTATGTAAATCCATCAGCAAAGCTATTTAACAGATATGAATACTTTATATCTTGTGAAGAAAGCTGCTTTTTAAATATTGCATATAAATGTAAAACTATGGGCATATGTTTGCCCTTCTTAGTTGTTTTATTTGAAACTGAATTTGATTTGGGTCTTTTTTATACAACATCTTATGTCACTATTTAATGCAAAATATAAATGATATCTACCATCAAGAACTATCTTTAAACAGTTCTTAGAAAAATAGGCAAGTCACAATATTTCAAAAACTCTTACACATTGCTTTAAAAAATAATTCAGAATCACTGTTCTTAAACTTTAACCATCTTAGTAAATCCTTCAACATTCCCCTCTCCTCTCACCATCGTCCCCTCCAACCATGCAAAGAAAAAAAAAAAAAAGGAAGTGCAAAATTAATCCTAAATTCTAACCTGTTCCAGAAAAACCTAAATAACTTAAACTGGTTTATAGTACCTCCCCTTGTTATTTATAGAGTGTTTCAGACGGATCTCTAATGCATCTTTTTTTTTTTCCTTTTTCTTTTCTGAAGTTATAGTAGTACTGTTCGCAGCTCTGAAAAGACAGCGGAAAAAAGAGCCTCTGATCTTGTCTAAAGAAGACATCAGAGACAACATCGTGAGCTATAATGATGAAGGTGGCGGAGAGGAGGACACTCAGGCCTTTGATATCGGCACCTTGAGGAATCCGGCCGCTATTGAGGAAAAAAAGCTGCGGCGAGATATTATTCCAGAAACCTTATTTATCCCCCGGAGGACTCCGACGGCCCCAGATAACGCGGACGTCCGGGATTTCATCAATGAAAGGCTCAAGGAGCACGACCTGGATCCCACGGCGCCTCCCTACGACTCGCTCGCTACCTACGCCTACGAAGGGAACGACTCCATCGCCGAGTCTCTGAGTTCCTTGGAATCAGGTACCACTGATGGAGACCAAAACTACGATTACCTCCGAGAGTGGGGCCCTCGGTTTAACAAGCTGGCGGAGATGTACGGCGGCGGGGAAAGCGACAAAGACGCTTAACCAAGGATATCTATTCTGCTCGGCAAGAGGAAGTTAACCTGACCCACATCGTCTCCACTTCACAATGTTTGGTATTCCAGGAGAATTTTCCTGCCACTCAGCACAATTTTCTTTCCCCATTTCCTTTTTAATTTGTTCAGTAATTACATTAATCCTTCCCTGTAGGATGTCTCATGGAATATATACGACATTTTATTTAATCACTTCCAAGAGCCAAAGCTATGGAAATTTAGCGTCGTTCATCTTAGGAAATAAAAGATAATTTCAGAATCATGAACAGGATAGTCCTCCCTTAAACAACCTCACAGACAAGCCGCTTCTGTTAGGTATATGCCCTGCCCTTGCAAATGAAACTTTTAAAAAGGTGAAGAAAAATTTTAAAGTATATCCTGTTCTGTACATTAAATTAAAAAAACAAAAACATGTACATGTGGTGTTAGTAGATGTGATATGCAACCTGGTATACAAACGTTTGTGCAATTTCATTTCATCAAATTCTATCTGCTAATGTTTTATATTTATATTTTTGTATTTATTTTTAAAAAATAAACCAGTTTTTACAACTACCTTGTCTCTAGCTTATTTTTTACCCCCCCACC
>SJYA01002531.1:464062-567938 GCA_006410615.1 Neotragus moschatus
GAGGGGGGGGGGGGGGGGGGGGTGGGGGTGGGGGTAGTGGGGCACTTAAGGTTTAAAAGCCTGAAGAGTGTATATTTGAGTAAACCACAGTGTTTCTCTGTAAGTTTGGTAAGCTAGATGGCAATTTCACAAGAGTCCGTGGGCTAGAGCCCGGTGACTGCACTGTGGGAGAAGAAATGAGACCTTGATTTGAATCTACGAGTCCGGTGGCCCCACGGGGATGAGCACTTACCTGGCTGAGGAGATCGTGTGATGAGATGGAGCATTTTGAGGGAAATCGATCAACAAAGTCTAGCGCAAGGATCCAGTGATGATGGTCGCACACCTAATAGCTCCAGCAGAGTGCACCATGTCTACTCTCTCCGTGGACTCTAGAATGCTATAGGAAGTCCAAACAAAGGGGAAGAGCACGAACTGTATAAGAATTCTCTGGATTCAGAGTTGACTGGGACATCCTCATCATTGGAGATGAAATCTGGTTCATCTGGGTCGCTGTCTCAAAAAGAGTGAAAGATCCTCTGGACCTTAACCTAAGGAGAGTTGTGCTTCATCCAGTCTCTTCCTTGGGCTTTGAGCCTTTGATATAATAACTGAAATAGAAGGGTGAGCTTTCTGCAAGTCATAAAAATCCTTGTAAGCAGAAGGGATTTTTCTCTCTTATAGGGCTTGTGCCTTTGGTTTGGACTCTCCCTCCTCATTTGAAGACTTGGTGATGCCATTGGGATTTTTGGTGGCAGCTGCCTTGGCTTTAATTCTCGTAGACCTGGTCCTGGGGTGGCCCCTTATGAGTGGGTGGAGTGAGGATCATCAGTGTCACTCAAGAATTTGGCCCTCACACTCTGGGAGTCTTTTAGAAGGTTATGTATATTGGAATCAGCTTCCCTGGTGGCTCAGCAGTAAAGAATCTACTTGCAATGCAGACTCAGGAGACACTGGTTCAATCCCTGAATCTGAAAGACCTCCTGAAGGAGGGCATGGCAATACATTCTGGTATTTTTACCTGAAAAATCCCATAGACAGAGAAGCCTAGTGGGTTACAGTCCATAGGGTCACAAAGAAATGTGACTGAAGCGACTGAGCACAGCACAGCACATTTTGGGATCCTTGGAAAAACCAGACTATTGCTTCATTTCTGGGGAAGTGAGTAAGAGTTCAGAGTTAGTATTAAACACTATCCTACCAACTGTCAATCAGCCCCCTAGCTTTTTTTTTTCTCCCCTCTCCTCCTGTACCAGGTCTTTTAAAATATTTTGCATCTGTAGACAGATGGTCCCTGAAAAGATCTGCAGTGGACATCCCTTGGTGGGGGGGTAGGTAGTCACTTGCCTCTCCAGGATGTTTCAGTAGATCTCACAGAGATATGGTCAGCCTTCCCCAGAGTGATGGTATCAGAATCATTCAGTCCTAGACTTGGAGAGTGAAGAAGTAGGGTTTTGAGATGCGGGTATGCATGGGTGCTAAGTAGTGCCCCGGCTTCTTTTATGGGCATTTCCCATTTGGTTAGGAGTTTGATGGGCTTTCCTGGTAGCTCAGACAGTAAAGAATCTGCATGCAATATAGGAGATCTGGGTTTGATTCTTGGGTTGAGAAGATCCCCTGGAGAAGGGAATGGCTACCCATTTCAATATTCTTACCTGGAGAATTCCATAGACAGAGGAGCCTGGCAGGGATTAGAGCTCAGTGTTCTGGTATAGGCTGAAAACACAAAAGCCAGGGAAAGATAACCTCCTCCTCCTCCTTCTAGGGTCACTGCCTGGCACATTTATATAGTACCCCACACTTGGGAGGGAGGAAATTGCGACTTTCCTCTCATGGCCACTAACTAACATCATTAGACCTTGTGAAAACTTAGCCAATTGTCCTAAGAATTGGTAGTTGGGTTCTTGTGTACCTTTGGGAAACACACCTAAGTCTAACACGTGCGGAGGAACATTACTCCTTTTCCTGTAGGTAGAAAACACATCTGTAGCACCTGAAACCAGCTCCAGTCATCAATGCTCGGAGGTTCGGGAGGATTCTGGTTGCTTTTTTCAGAATTTTCATTTTTGCATTTTGGAATGGGAATTTGAGATAAAACTCAGCAGAATCAGTACAATGCAGTGAAAAATAGCACGTGTAGGCCAGTAAAAGTGGACCTTTTCTAGATAGAGTTACCCACCTGGGAGAGCCCCTCAGTAAGGCATGTTAGGCTAAAGAGCATTCCTCATGGTAACAGCAAGCTTGATTGGATACACTCTACTCATAAAACCAATTGTTCTGGGTTTGCTAAGGTAACATTTGTAACATAAAGTCCTAAGGTGTTGGGTGGTGAGCCTTGGTTCAACATGGGAAGTGAAATAGAGAAATCCATTACTCATAGGTCCTGGGAAAAAGGACAGAGTCTGCCCTGAGAGGAAACATGAAGCTCAATGCAGGGGATAAGTAGAGAGAGTAGGGTAGGACATGGGCTCATAATTTTATTAGGGTCATAGATGGAGTGCTTGGTTCCTAGACTAAGGAAGATTTGGTCAATTCAAACTACAAGGAACAGGGTTTTGATATGCTACTGCTATAAATTATCACAAATTTAGTGCCATAAAGACAGCAAATGTTTATTAACTTGCAGCTCAGAACTTCAGTACTTCAGTGATTTGATGGTTGTTTTTCAGTGGCTAAGTCATGTCTGACTATTTGCAACTTCATGGACTGCAACAAACCAGGGTTCATTTCACTATCTCCCAGAGTTTGCTGAAACTCATGTCTGTTGAGTTAGTGATGCCATCCAAACATCTTATCCTCTGTTGCCCCTTTCTCCTCTTGCCCTCATTTCTTTCCCAGTATCAGAGTCTTTTCCAGTGAGTCAGCTCTTCCCACCAGGTGACCAGAGTATTGGAGCTTCAGTTTCAGCATCAATTCTTTCAGTGAATATTCAGGGCTGATTTTCTTTAGGATGGACTGGTTTGATCTCCTTGCAGTCCAAGGGACTCTCAAGAGTCTTCTCTAGCAACATAATTCTAAAATATCAATTCTTCCTCACTCAGCCTTCTTTATGGTCCAATTCTTACATCCATACTTAAAAAGTTAAAATCAAGGTGTCCATCAGGTTCAGTTCATTAATGGCATCTGCAGGGGAGAATCTCTTTCCTTGACTTCTTAAACTTCTGAAGTCACTTGCAGTCCTTAGTTATGGTTCCTTTTCTCTATCTTAAAATCCCTCAGTGATGGCTTGAGTGTTTGCATTACATGACTCTGACTTTCCCCTCTTCTATTATCCATTGCTAACATCTGCTGGATCATTGAGAAAGCAAGACAGTTCCAGAAAAACATCTATTTCTGCTTTATTGACTATGCCAAAGTCCTGACTGTGTGGATCACAATAAACTGTGGAAAATTCTGAAAGAGATGGGAATACCAGACCACCTGACATGTCTCTTGAGAAACCTGTATGCAAATTAGGAAGAAACAGTTAGAACTGGACATGGAACAACAGACTGGACCATGGAACAAATAGGAAAAGGAGCATGTCAAGGCTGTATATTGTCACCCTGCTTATTTAACTTATATGCAGAGTACATCATGAGAAACCCTGGGCTGGAAGAAGCACAAGCTGGAATCAAGATTGCTGGGAGAAATATCAGTCACCTTAGATATGCAGATAACACCACCCTTATGGCAGAAAGTGTAGAAGAACTCAAGAGTCTCTTGATGAAAGTGAAAGAAAGCAGTGAAAAAGTTGGCTTAAAGCCCAACATTCAGAAAACGAAGATCATGGCATCTGGTCCCATCACTTCATGGCAAGTAGATGGGGAAACAGTGTCAGACTATTTTGGGGGGCTCCAAAATCACTGCAGATAGTGATTGCAGACATGAAATTAAAAGATGCTTACTCCTTGGAAGGAAAGTAATGAACAACCTAGACAGCACATTAAAAGCAGAGATATTACTTTGCCAACAAATGTCAGTCTGGTCAGCTACGGTTTTTCCAGTGGTCATGTATGGATGTGAGAGTTGGACTATAAAGAAAGCTGAGTGGCAAAGAATTGATGCTTTTGAACTGTGGTGTTGGAGAAGACTTTGAGAGTCCCTTGGACTGCAAGGAGATCCAACCAGTCCATCCTAAATGAGATCAGTCAAGGGTATTCATTGGAAGGATGGATGTTGAATCAGAAACTCCAATACTTTGTCCAGCTGATGCAAAGAGCTGACTCATTTGAAAAGATCCTGATGCTGGGAAAGATTGAGAGCAGAAGAAGGGGATGACAAAGGATGAGATGGTTGGATGGCATCACCGACTCAATGGACATGGGTTTGAGTGGACTCCGGGAGTTAGTGATGGGCAGGGAGGCCTGGCATCCTGCAGTTCATGGGATTGCAAAGGGTTGAACACGACTGAGTGACTGAACTGAATTGAAGGACCTTATGATCACATTGAGCTTAACTAGAAAATCTGGGATAACCTCTTATTTTAAGGTCAGCTGATTTGTAACCACATTTCCATTTGCATCCTGAACTTCTTGTCAAGTAAAGAAACATGCAAGGGTGGGAGGATTTGGGAATATGGCATTGTAACATGTATGATATCATAAGGGAAACGGATTGCCGGTCTAGGTTCGATGCAGAAGGCTTGGGACTGATGGGCGGGGATGATCCGGAGGGATGGTGTGTGGAGGGAGGGGAAAATGGGGGGGGGTCCGGATTGGGAACTCAAGTACACTTATGGCTGACTTATGTCAATGTATGGCAAAATGAGTACAGTATTGTAAAGCAAAACAAACTAAAAAATAAAAATTAAAAAAAAAGAAACATGCAAGATTAGGATGTTTTTACCTTAAGGGAGTCATTATTCTGCCTATATATATATATATATTTTTTTCCTTTGGCTCTGCTGGGCCTTCATTGCTTTGAGGTCTTTACTCAGGTGAGGGATGGCCGCTCTCCAGTAGAGGTGCATGATCTTCACCTTGCAGGGCCTTTCTTCTTACTGAGCAGGGGCTCTAGGGCACACAGCCTTGAGGTGGGCTCGGTAGTTGCCGCACATGAGGTGGGTTCAGTAGTTGTGGCTCCCAGGCTCTAGAACATAGGCTCGATAGTTGTGGCACATTGGTTTACATTGCTTTGCAACATGTGGGATCCTACTGGTATCAAACCCAAGTCTTCTGCATTGGCAGGTGGATTCTTTACCACTGAGCCACCAGGGAAGTCCCCTACACAGGTTTGAAGTTCACAAACTTCCACTTCTGTCACTTTGTATGTGTGTACGCATGCTCAGCTGTGCAGTTGTGTCCAACTCTTTGCAACCCCAAGGACTGTAGCCCACCAGGCTTCTCTGTCCATGGAATTTTTCAGACAAGTAGACTGGAGTGGGCTGCCATTTCTTCCTCCAGGAGATCTTCCCAATCCAGGTTTTAAACCCATGTCTCCAATGTCTCCTGCTTTGGCAAATGGATTCCTTACCACTGAGTCACCTGGGAAATCAGTTTAGTCTATATTAGTCAAGTGATGACCTCTTCAATGTCGGATGAAAGCAGGGGAAGGTGAACAGTTGGTCAGTTTTGTTTCTAGCTAATTTCTGTAGGATCCTTAATCCTCCACCCCTCATTCCTCTTATCCTCTTCTTGATCTATTCTCTTCTGTAGAGAAATGTTTCCACATTTCTCTCACTTCTGGCACTTTTCTCTTTCAAGCAACCTTCCTATAACTGGTGGTGTGAAAACTATCAAATCCCAGATATGTGTTCAGTATTTTGGCTTTTAGTACTGGAATTTCTCTAACTGAAGGCAATTTAGTTTATGATTTGTTGAAATTTTCCTCTTTCCCTGTGCTTTATCAGGAAATCTCTTAAATTTCCTCTTGCATAACTGCCTTTGCTCTCTTTACCTTCAGGCTGCAGCACTATGAAGTGTTAGTGTTTATGTCTCTACTCACAAGTAATGAAAATTTTATCATATGGTCTGTTTCTTAGTAAATCTGAAGGTGTGGCAGATGTGTGCATGTGTGTGTTTTACCACTCATTGGTCTTAAGATTTTGGTGGGGAGAATATATATAGGAAATGTGATTCAAGCAAACATTATTATCTTTTAGAGTCCAAGTTTTCTTGTATATTTATTCTTTACAGCTAAAGAGCTGATATTCTTTCTGGTGAAGATGCATCTCTTTGCTTAAAACTAAAATATACTAGTAAAGATAAAGCTTTTAACAGGGATTTTAATGTTTTTCTAAGTGGCAAATCCTTCTATGCCATCTTTTTTTTATGTTTTTTTTTTTTTTTTCTGTAACTTGTTGAGACATAAGACTGGCTAAAATTGAAATCATTTAGTAAAGCAAAAATATGGTTCTTTAGAACTAAATAAAATTGCTATTCCTAGAATATCTCAGAAACAGCAAAAAAGGCAAAACAAAATATGTCATATGCAAATTCAAATGTTCATATATTAATTGAAAAATCATGCAGAGATATGAAACAATTAATTCCTATCTCAGTTTCTAGTCCCAAATTATCTTTGAATAAAAGGAATTTGAGCTAGATGATTTCTATTTCAGTAATTATAGCTTTATAACTAAGAGCTCTGTTTGCTTTCTATTACAAAAATTGCTTTTTCTTCCTACTTCATGTCTTCAATATGTTCTTTTTTTCTTTTTCTTTCCCATATTAACACATATACCCACACATTAGCTCTGATTCTCTTTGATGGTGATTTATATTCCTCATGGTATTTAACTGTGGTTGTCTTTCTCATATGTCATGTTTTCATTTTGAATGCTCATGGAGTTTTGCTTTATTCCAGCTAATTATAGCCAACTGGACCCAATGAAAGGATTAGTTTCTAAGCTCTGTCTTGTTCTCTTTTAGTTAAAATTATAACATATTATTTCAAACTTTTGTTTTATTGCAAACAATCATGGATATATATTTTTCATAGTGTATTTAATAAAATGACATATACTTGTATTTATTAAAAATATTTATTGAATGTCTACTGACTATCAGGTATTTGATTAACACTGAATAATAATAATACATTGTATTGTACACCAATACAATCTGACTTTAGGTGTCAGGACTGAATAAAACAGACTAATAATGGATATGTCTTCAGGGAGCTAACATTCGACAAGAAAATAACTATATGGTAACTATATACACACAGAGAGACACATATAGATATACAGCTTGAAATAGATACAGATACACACACAAGGCAGAGAGATTACTTTGCCAACTAAGGTCCGTCTAGTCAAGGCTATGGTTTTTCCAGTAGTCATGTATGGATGTGAGAGTTGAACTGTGAAGAAGGCTGANTCATTTAGTAAAGCAAAAATATGGTTCTTTAGAACTAAATAAAATTGCTATTCCTAGAATATCTCAGAAACAGCAAAAAAGGCAAAACAAAATATGTCATATGCAAATTCAAATGTTCATATATTAATTGAAAAATCATGCAGAGATATGAAACAATTAATTCCTATCTCAGTTTCTAGTCCCAAATTATCTTTGAATAAAAGGAATTTGAGCTAGATGATTTCTATTTCAGTAATTATAGCTTTATAACTAAGAGCTCTGTTTGCTTTCTATTACAAAAATTGCTTTTTCTTCCTACTTCATGTCTTCAATATGTTCTTTTTTTCTTTTTCTTTCCCATATTAACACATATACCCACACATTAGCTCTGATTCTCTTTGATGGTGATTTATATTCCTCATGGTATTTAACTGTGGTTGTCTTTCTCATATGTCATGTTTTCATTTTGAATGCTCATGGAGTTTTGCTTTATTCCAGCTAATTATAGCCAACTGGACCCAATGAAAGGATTAGTTTCTAAGCTCTGTCTTGTTCTCTTTTAGTTAAAATTATAACATATTATTTCAAACTTTTGTTTTATTGCAAACAATCATGGATATACATTTTTCATAGTGTATTTAATAAAATGACATATACTTGTATTTATTAAAAATATTTATTGAATGTCTACTGACTATCAGGTATTTGATTAACACTGAATAATAATAATACATTGTATTGTACACCAATACAATCTGACTTTAGGTGTCAGGACTGAATAAAACAGACTAATAATGGATATGTCTTCAGGGAGCTAACATTCGACAAGAAAATAACTATATGGTAACTATATACACACAGAGAGACACATATAGATATACAGCTTGAAATAGATACAGATACACACACAAGGCAGAGAGATTACTTTGCCAACTAAGGTCCGTCTAGTCAAGGCTATGGTTTTTCCAGTAGTCATGTATGGATGTGAGAGTTGAACTGTGAAGAAGGCTGAGCACTGAAGAATCGATGCTTTTGAACTGTGGTGTTGGAGAAGAGTCTTGAGAGTCCTTTGGACTGCAAGGAGATCCATCGAGTCCATTCTGAAGAAGATAGGCTCTGGGATTTCTTTGGAAGGAATGATGCTAAAGCTGAAGCTCTAGTACTTTGGCCAGCTCATGCGAAGAGTTGACTCATTGGAAAAGACTCTGATGCTGGGAGGGATTGGGGGCAGGAGGAGAAGGGGATGACAGAGGATGAGATGGCTGGATGGCATCACGGACCTGATGGGCGTGAGTCTGAGTGAACTCCAGGAGTTGGTGATGGACAGGGAGGCCTGACGTGCTGCGATTCATGGGGTTCCAAAGAGTCGGACACGACTGAGCTATCGAACTGAACTGAACTGAACACACATAAGGAGATCAAATCAGTCCCTGAAGAAAATCCACCCTAAATATTCATTGGAAGGACTGATACTGAAGTTGAAACTCCATTGCGTTGGCTGCCTGTTGCTCAGGGCCGACTCACTGAGAAAGACCCTGATGCTGGGAAAGATTGAAGGCAAAAGGAGAAGGGAACAGCAGAGGATAAAATAGTTAGATAGCATCACTGACTCAATGGACTTGAATCTGAGCCAACTCCAGGAGATTGTGGAGGACAGAGGAGCCTGGCATGCTGCAGTTCATGGGGTCACAGTTGAAGACAACTTAGCGACTGAACAGCAGCAACATACACACACATTGAAAAGTTTAACTTATATTTTAGGAAAATATACTTAGTGACATTCATGTGATACACCTAAGTGTGTGTTTCCATTCACTTTCATTTCATTTACACACTTTTGTTGTGGCCCACTAAGATGGTTTTCTGCAAACAAGTATATCTCCAATCTGCTCTGTGGGCCTCTTGTCCTGTCCCTCTTCAGGGCAGTGATTTCTCCAGTGTTGAGTTCCACATCGGTCACTATATTCCCACAAACTTTTCAGAGTCCAGCTGTAATTGTGAACAGATCCTTCAGTCCTCCTTTCTCATGGGTTCAGGACGGAGCCTGGGAGCAGATGCTTGTTTTTCATTTGGTCAAAATCGTCAATGCTAGCTTAAGTATTTCATGACTTTAATGATTTGAGAAAATTGGATTTAAGTTCTAGGGAAGGGACTTCCCTGGCAGTCCAGTGGTTAAGACTTCGCTTTCCAATGTAGGGGGTGTGGATTTGATCCCTTGTCTGGCAGCTAAGATCCCACATCTCAAGGCCAAAAAATAAAAAAAAATTAAAAAACAGAACAGAAGAAATATTGTAACAAATTCAATAAAGACTTAAAAAAAGATGGTATTCTAATATTTTAAAAGTATAGAAAAATAGGAAGATTAAAGGAAATATTAGTCAGTCATTGATTTTTTTGCAAAAGAAGAGAAACAAGAAGCAATGGCATATTTACTTACCAAGTTTGTAAGTACATTTAAGACCATAATTACCAAGAATATTTTAGGATTGTCTTATAAGTGAGGAAAAGACTATCATTCTTTTATTATGATACAAAGCAAAAAATAAACTACTTCTTAAAAAATATTAAATTAAGAGTAAAACCCAAATCTATCTTATCTGCATAAACAAAATTACCAAGATATTAAAAATATGCTTTAAATTATATAATTAGATAGGGCTGACCTAGATGTGGAAGAATAATGACTATGATATTTAAATATGTAAATATCATAGTTTTTAAGATGTAGTTGAATATACTGATATTTAAATTAACATGTGATTGAAATACTGGAAAATATCCAGACTTTAAAATATATTTAAATATGTATTGAATTTTCTTATTTATTCTTGGAAATCTTTTTATAGTTTATTGGTGTATCTTAACAAATATACATGTTACACACACACACCTTTATATATGTACACAAATGTAGATATTGTTAAAGAGTTTTGAACACATATTTAATGCCATTATATGTATACTATAAAATTGTTATATACACTCATGTAATTTTATATATCTATATAATTATACAGATAATTATGTATGTATTTTTACACATAATACTTCTTTGTAGCAGTTTTGTTGTAGATCAGCATTTGTAGATTAAATCCATTATTTTGCTTTGAGGTATGCTATTTTTTAATGTATAATTTATATATCAAGGTTTTAGGGTTTTGTCATATACATGTACAGGATAATCCTCACCTCAATTAACCTGTAGAATATTTTCATCATTGCTCTGGGTTTCTCATCCTGTTTTAGTAAATCTATACTCCCAAGCCCTCCAGGGCAAAACAGTTTTCTGATTCCTATCACCATCAATTAGTTCTGCCAGTCTAGAACTTAATCTGGATGAAATTACACAATGTGTATTATATTATAACTAGTTTCTTTCCCTTACCACAAAATTTTGAAACTCACCCATGTCATTGTACCCATCAGTTGTTTGTCCCTTGTTCTGTTGGATATAAAGTGAGTAAATGCCATAATTTCTTTATCTATTAATGGATTTAAAGCATTAATAAATATTAGTGTAATTTTCCTCTTCTGACTACTATGATAAGTTTTTGTGAATACTCTGAGAATAATCGCTGTGCCATGTATCTGTAAGTCAGAATAGATGGCTCATAGTGTAGGTTTTCTTTATTAAAATAAACAAAATACCTACCAAATTGTTCTGAAATGATTGTAGCATCATATACTCCAGAGGAAATGTGTGTGTGATTCACTTGCTATACATACTAACTTTTAATACTTATCAGCCTTTAATTTTAGTAAATAAAATTAATATGAAATAATATATCATTGTAGTTTTAATTTATATTTCCCTGAAGACTGATATGTAAAGCATTAGTTCATATAGTAGATTCAGAAGTAGTTTGCAAATTTTATAATCTATTATTCTTATGATTCAATTATTACATATGCTTGCAAACATAAAGACACATACATAAATATTCTGAATACAAGTCTTCAGACAGCTATCATTTCAGTTCAGTTCAGTCATAGAGTCATGTCTGACTCTTTACGACTCCATGAACTGCAGTACACCAGGCCTCCCTGTTCATCCCCAACTCCCAGTGTTTACTTAAACTCATGTCCGTTGAGTTGGTGATGCCATCCAACCATCTCATCCTCTGTTGTCCCCTTCTCCTCCACCATCAATCTTTCCCAGCATCATGGTCTTTTCCAATGAATCAGTTCTTCATATCAGGTGGCCAAAGTATTGGAGTTTCAGCTTCAGCATCAGCATATTCAGGACTGATTTCCTTTAGGATGGACTGGTTGGATCTCCTTGCAGTCTAAGGGACTCTCAAGAATTTTCTCCAATACCACATTTTAAAAGCATCAATTCTTCAGCACTCAGCTGTCTTTATAGTCCAACTCTCACATACACACATGTGAGACTACTGGAAAAACCATAGCTTTGACTAGACAGACCTTTGTTGGCAAAGTAATGTCTCTGCTTTTTAATATGCTATCTATGTTTGTCATAGCTTTTCTTTCAAGGAGCAAGCGTCTTTTAATTTTATGGCTGCAATCACCATCTCCAGTGATTCTGGAGCCCAAGAAAATAAAATCTCTTACTGTTTTGTTTCCCCCTATTTGCCATGAAGTGATTGGACTAGATGCCATGGTCTTAGTTTTCTGAATGTTGCGCTTTAAGTCAACTTTTTCACTCTCCTCTTTAACTTTTATCAAGAGGCACTTTAGTTCTCCTTCAATTTCTGCCATATGAGTGGTGTCATCTGCATATCTGAGGTTATTGATACTTCTCCCAGCAATCTTGATTCCAGCTTGTGCTTCATCCAGCCCAGCATTTCTCATGATGTACTCTGCATGTGAGTTAAATAAGCAGGGTGACATTATACAGCCTTGACATACTCTTTTCCCTGTTTAGAACTAGTCTGTTGTTCCATGTCCAGTTCTAACTGTTGCTTCCTGACCTGCATACAGGCTTCTCAAGAGGCTGGTTGGGTGATCTGGTATTCCCATCTCTTTCAGAATTTTCCACAGTTTGTTGTAATTCACATAGTCAAAGGCTTTGGCATAGCTGATAGGGCAGAAATAGATGTTTTTCTGGAACTCTCTTCCTTTTTCAATGATCCAGTGGATGTTGGCAATTTGATCTCTGGTTCCTCTGTTTTTTCTAAATCCAGTTTGAACATCTGGAAGTTCACTGTTCAGGTACTGTTGAAGCCTGGCTTGGAGAATTTTGAGCATTACTAGCATGCAAGGTGCGTGCAATTGTGCTATAGTTTGAACATTCTTTGTCTTTTAGACAGCTTTACATTTATTAAATCTTTTCTGCAAAATTGTGATTGCCCTATCATTTTCTCAATATTTATTTTGAGGACTTGAAATGTATAATGTGATAAAGCCTAATATATCCATTTCTTTCTACATTTAAATATTTTAATGCTTTTTATAAGAAATCTTGACCTCGAGGTCACAAAGATAAAATCCTAAATCTTCTTCCAAGACATTGTAGTTTGAATATTAATCCTCAGTTTGATTATCTATTTCAATTTAATGTTTGTGAATCATATGAGTTAAGAATATTAATCCTCATTTTCCCTTGTACAAATACCAAAGTGTTTTAGAACATTTCTTGAAGGGAAAAGTCTTTCCCTGGTTAATTACCTTAATGTTTAATCAACATTTAATTGCTCATATATGGTTATGTATACTCCTAGACTCTTTATTCTGTCCCATTGATCTTTCATGTATCTTACATTCTCCTAATTTAATAGATTTCTAGTAACCACGGGGCTTCCTCGGTAGCTTGGACAGCAAAGAATCTGNAGGGAAAAGTCTTTCCCTGGTTAATTACCTTAATGTTTAATCAACATTTAATTGCTCATATATGGTTATGTATACTCCTAGACTCTTTATTCTGTCCCATTGATCTTTCATGTATCTTACATTCTCCTAATTTAATAGATTTCTAGTAACCACGGGGCTTCCTCGGTAGCTTGGACAGCAAAGAATCTGCCTGCAATGCAAGAACCTGGGTTTGATCCCTGGGTTGGGAAGATGCTCTGGAGAAGGGAATGGCAACCCACTCTAGTATTCTTGCCTAGAGAATCCCACAGACAGAGGAGCCTGGTAGGCTACAGTCCATGGGGTTGCAAGGAATCGGATACAACCGAGAAACTGACACTTTTTTTAATTGTGGTATTAAAATGAAGTAGTTTACACATTCTGTCTGTGTCCCTTCTGTATTTTTATGTTCATTTTAGAATAAACTTAACAGTTTCTATTAAGAAAACCTGTTGGATTACTCCACGGTTGACTTTGAATTTGCATATTATTTTTGGAAGGATTTACATAATGTTTAAATTCTTTAAATTTATGACATGATCTATGCTTCCATTTATTCAAATCTTTCATTTCTCTCTGTTCTATTTTACAGTTTTCATTGTAGTAGGCTTGCCATATTTATTCCCGGTATTTTTTATTTGAAGTTGCTGTGAGTAGTATTATTTTTAAAATGGCTTTAATTTTCAATAGTTTGTTTCTAATGTAGTAAAATACAATTAATTCTTTCATGTTGATTTGGGTCTTACAATGTTGCTAAACTCATGTGTTAGAGTATTTTTTCCTGATTAGTCTTTTATACAAAAATCAATTGAATTTTCTGAAAATAAAATAATTTCTTCTTTCTATATTTACTAAACAAATTTATTTGTTTTCTGTTTGCATTGGCTAAGAAGTCCAACAAATTGTTGAATAATACTGAAAGCAGGTGTCCTTGCCTTGTTCCCATCATAGGAAATGTGTGGTCCATACACTAAGTATTATGTTAGGTATTGGTTTTCATGGACACCTTTTATTATATTAAAGATGTTACCTTTGATACCTAAGTCGCTTAAACTGTTTCTCACAATTGGGTATTGAATTTTGTCAGATGATTTCTGTGCATTTCTTAAGATGGTTATATTGATCTTATTTTTTGTTCTGTTAATGCTGTTAATTACACTGATTGATTTTGAATGTCAAACACATCATTCTAAGTCATTTACAGATGTCAACTCTTTAAATCATTAGAATATTTCAGTGAGAGAGCTCTTATTAATTTACCCACGGTCGCTCAGGTAAAATTTGTCAAAATAAGATTTGACACTGAAAGTTTAATACCTGAGTCAATGTTCATGCTGCTGCTAAGTCGCTTCGGTTGTGTCCGACTCTGTGCTACCCCATAGACGTAGCCTACCAGGCTCCCCCGTCCCTGGGATTCTCCAGGCAAGAACACTGGAGTGGGTTGCCATTTCCTTCTGCAATGCATGAAAGCGAAAAGTGGAAGTGAAGTCGCTCAGTCATGTCCAACTCTTCGCNGAGGATAGGAATCATATATTTATTTGCCTTTTTTTTTTTACAGAAATTGTGCCCAGAATCTCCTTTTATGTGGATATTCCAACAATGTTTTATGAATGAATAAAACAAGATTATTTACAAACTTCTTTATATTTTCTTCTGTGTGAACAATGTGACATCGTCTACAAATGAGTCTTTAAGAGAATCATTACCTTGTGCATTACTTTGTTACTCAAAACGACTTTTTAAAGAAATAGTGTTATAATTAAATCAATTGTGAAGTCAGCTCCAGTTGTGAAGTGTTTATGAAGTCGGCTACTTGAACATTTTCAAAGAAAAAAATAGCAGAAATCACCTCTTTCTCATACTGTCTTCTTTCTTGTTTCATTCTTTTCACAAATGTGAAGACAGTTTCTTGCAATGATTAAGAGATTGTCTGACACCTAGTGGATACTCACTAAATGCTTGTTAAATTATGCTGTGAAAATACAGAAGAGAAAGAAATGAGGCCAGTATCAGCAAAGTATGTAAAGCACTTAAAATGCCTAAAGGTACAGCTGAAAAGAGAGAAGGGGCTGGTTTCTTAGAAGCTTCCAGAAGGCACTCTTTAAGAGCAACCTTCTAGAGGTTAATACAAATGTCTTGACTTGTTAAAACTAAAAGGAGATTAAGAACAAGACCTCCTAATCCAAATATGCACATTCATTTAAGAAGTGGATATAATAACCTAATTATAATTTGTAATTTATCCACATAATTGAATGATTTAACATAACAGAGAAAATGTGAGGTTTTAATATGAATGGAAAATATTTTGTATTACTATTTCACAGGTTGTTATTAAGTTAGCAATTCAGTTTATTTAGAGGCTTAAAATCAACCACACATGTTACACAAGGAATCAGTGAAAGAATAAAAGGATCCAGACACAAATATTTCACCTACATCAGTTTAGGTCAAATGTGACTAATTCAATAACCTTAGAATACTCTGCTTACTATTTTAAATCAAAAGCATTCTTCTATCTAAAAAGGTTTTTTTTTATACTTTAAAAAATTAAGTTGTCATAAATGAACATATCTGTGCATTTTCATTTAACATGATTCTTTAATGAAAGTTAGTGAATATTTTATTTCTCTTTCTTGGATTTTATATGCCAACATTAATCAAATTTAAGATAATATAAAACATAATCCTATCTATACACCCAATGTGTCTTCATTAGTCAAAGTCTCTGCTTATCTATTTATTTTTGGCCCCAAACCATATACAGATGCAAACATGAATAAGAAGTTGGCTTTAGCTGAGAGAAGAGACCTGTGTTCAGTCACTGATGTGTGTGCCAGGTATGCAACCTGCCAGGTACAATTTTACTAAACACCTATGTGCCTTGAAAGAGTCTGACCTACTTGTGATGGGGCCCAGTGGCGCACAGGCAGTTGTAATTTCAGAGCCTCAGACGTGAATTTAAAAATCAGCTTTCACATGGACTTGCTCTTCCTTCAAAACAGATTCAGGTTCATTATAGTTTGAGCAGAGTAGAGACTTCTGAAGTGAAAAGAAAGTGTTAGCGGCTCAGTAATGTCTGACTCTTTGTGATCTCATGAACTATAGCCCACCAGGCTCCTCTATTAATGGAATTCTCCAGGCAAGAATACTGGAGTGGATTACCATCCCCTTCTCCTGGGTTTCTTCCCAACCCAGGAATCGAAGTTGGGTCTCCTGATTTCAAGAAGCTTCCTGTCCGTGTCAGCCATTAGGGAAGCAGGATATACCTCTAAAGTCGCCGTCATTAACTAAATTGCAATGATTATAATTGGCATCAATTATATGATTATGAAATTTTGTAACCCCTCAATGAAATAACTTGACCCCCTCCACACCACTCAAAAATAAGAAACAAAATACAATGAAGGAACACATGGGTTATAAGCCAGAAAAACAAAAATATTGTACATAAGGCTAATTTGCTTGCCTGTTTCAATATGAGAGAAATTGAAACCTTTTTAAATGCTGATAAAGTAAGGTAGTACATACTGTTTCTTTTAGCCCTTTAACTGTTTTTAGGTTTAGTTCCAGTTACACCATAATTAACACTGACATGTATCAATGGTATTTTTTTCTAGCACATCTAATCACATAAATATATAGGCATAAGAATGATACATAATTTGGAGTCAATGCTGAGACTAGCCAAACAGAAAGAGATATGATTGAGTCCAGGAACAACATCTTACAAAGTCAATTGTACTTTATAGGACAGTCCACCTGTTAGTTCATATTTAAAGCTGGATATTTAAGAGGATCTATGAAGCTGTCATAGTATCTTGTACTCCAGAACAACCATAGGCATATTGATATAAATAAAATGAGAAGATTAATCTATATTAATTCAGCAGTGATTCATTGCCTGGTGATGGAGTTCTAGTATTTTGTTAGTTTCTGGGTATTCAAAGCTGGGTCAGACAAGGGTCCTCACCTCAAGGTCACTGAAGAGGGTGTCAGCATTAACAGAGATTTGTCCTATAAAAGCACAGGGAACCATGACTATGTGTGCCTGGAAATTCACAGAAGGCTTCACAAAGAAGACTCTAGTCCATCTAAAATTTGAAAGAGTTGTATGTTATGCGTGGATAAATGTGGAAAGATATTTCATGCAGCATGGATGACATTTGAAAAGGAAGGAGGCAAGGAACAATGATTTTTTTTTTTCTCACGGAAAATTTTTACTTAGAGAAGTACCATGTTGATCTTAAGATCTTGTAAGACTAAAACTTACCTGATTTACAACAGACCATTTCTTCATCCTCTACAATCATTTCTTAACAGATTCTATCTACCAACCACTTAATGATTTAAAATAAAGTATAGAAAACAACTGTTTCCTATTGTTTCCTCTTCTTCCTCATTTTCCACATATAGACATGGCTCACACATTTTTTCCTCTCCTTCATATCTCCTTCTATTAGGAGATGGTACCACATATGGGTAACTCATGCTGAGTATGGAATCAGATATACTGGGGTTTGAATGTCAACTTCAACTTTCCACAAACTCTTGGCTATTTCACATATTATCATTCAGTTCATTTCAGTCGTTCGGTAGTGTTTGGCTATTTGTGACCCCATGGTCTTCTGAATGCCAGGCTTCCCTGCCCATCACCAACTCCTGGAGCTTGCTCAAACTCATGACCATCTAGCCTTTAATGCCATCAAACCATCTCATCCTTTGCCATCCCCCTTCTCCTCCTGCCCTTCAGTCTTTCCCAGCNTGAATGTCAACTTCAACTTTCCACAAACTCTTGGCTATTTCACATATTATCATTCAGTTCATTTCAGTCGTTCGGTAGTGTTTGGCTATTTGTGACCCCATGGTCTTCTGAATGCCAGGCTTCCCTGCCCATCACCAACTCCTGGAGCTTGCTCAAACTCATGACCATCTAGCCTTTAATGCCATCAAACCATCTCATCCTTTGCCATCCCCCTTCTCCTCCTGCCCTTCAGTCTTTCCCAGCATCAGTTCTCACTAGGACTTGGCATCACAAATTATAAATTAAACATAATAATCTTGGTTTCATCAGCCCTATCGTGATGGTTAATTTTACATGTCAACTTGAGTAGATTGTGCTGTCCAGTTGTTTGGTCAAACACCAGTCTGGATGTTGCTGTGAAGTCATATCTTTAGATGTCATCAGCATTTCTAATCAGTGGATATTGAATAAAGCAGAATCTTGCATAATGTGAAGGCCAATCAGTTAAAGGCCTTGGGAGCCAAAACAGGCTTTCTGAAGGAGAAGGAATTCTNATTCAGTAGTGTTTGGCTATTTGTGACCCCACGGTCTTCTGCATGCCAGGCTTCCCTGTCCATCACCGACTCCTGGAGCTTGCTCAAACTCATGACCATCTAGCCATTAATTCCATCAAACCATCTCATCCTTTGCCATCCCCCTTCTCCTCCTGCCTTTCAGTCTTTCCCAGCATCAGTTCTCACTAGGACTTGGCATCACAAATTATACATTAAACATAATAATCTTGGTTTCATCAGCCCTATCGTGATGGTTAATTTTACATGTCAACTTGAGTAAATTGTGCTGTCCAGTTGTATGGTCAAACACCAGTCTGGATGTTGCTGTGAAGTCATGTCTTTAGATGTCATCAGCATTTCTAATCAGTGGATATTGAATAAAGCAGAATCTTACATAATGTGAAGGCCAATCAGTTAAAGGCCTTGGGAGCCAAAACAGGCTTTCTGAAGGAGAAGGAATTCTGCCAGAAACTGTAACAGAAATTCTTGCTGCATTTCTAGCCTGCTTGCTACCCTACAGATTGCAGACTTTCTAGCCCCCACAATCAAGACAGCCAATTCCTTAAAATAAAGCTGTCTTTCCCTCCCTCTCTGTCTGTCTCTGTCCTCTGTTTGTCCCTTTCTGTCTGTTTTTCTCTGCTTTTACGTTTCTGTGGCTCTATCTCTCCATATATGTGTGCGTCTGTGTGTGCGTGCTCAGCCACTCAGTCAATATTATCTGAATTTATTTAGGTCCTGCTATGTGGCACTAAATAAATTAAGATAATGTTTCTCTTTTTGTTATAAATATTGTTGTTTTGCTAACTTTGTTCTTAACAGTGGATGATTGTACTATATTAAGAGATTCTATGAAGAGATTCCACAGCCTGCAGCATCTTCCTGTCCCAGCAAGTCCTCTACACAGCTGCTGGAAAGATGGAAAAAGCCTAATAATATTAAAGCAAAACAAGTAGCAATAGCGTTGAAAACTGAGTACAATTAGGCACTGTGCTCATCACATAAATTTTATTATTTTACTTAAACCTGCAAAAGCCATAAAGGTATATGAATATATTAGTTTAAGCCCATATNTGGAAGACTGGAAATGTTTTTTATGTCTGAGTTATGCTTACAGTGTTGAGCTCACTTTGTGAAACCTGAAAGAAGATGATATGTTGTTGTTGTTGTTGTTTTTCTGTAGACTCTGTATAATTTAATAAATGTACTGAAAAATAAATGTCACACAATTATTTAAAAAAATCTATATATGTACTCTGAAATATATGGTAGCATTTATATTCAATTGAAGCCCATAATATTCAATTTTCTAAATATGCCTTTTTATCTTTTTGAACTTGGAATTGTTGCCTTTAGAATGAAAGCAAATGCAATATTTAAAAGTGATTTAATATGAAGATCCCAGCATGATTTTACATTGTAGATCACAGTTCTTTACTAAATCAGCACTGCTGCTGCTGCTGCTGCTACTAAGTCCTTTCAGTCATGTCCGACTCTGTGCAACCGCATAGACGGCAGCCCACCAGGCTCCCCCATTCCTGGGATTCTCCAGGCAAGAACACTGGAGTGGGTTGCCATTTCCTTCTCCAAATAAGCACTAACAAAGACTATTTTGTGAAAAAAAATGTTATGGATAATTTTGTTTAGATAAAATATTGAGGAAAAAAAAGAACAGAAAAGACTAACACTTTTAAAAGTGGNCCAGGCTCCCCCATTCCTGGGATTCTCCAGGCAAGAACACTGGAGTGGGTTGCCATTTCCTTCTCCAAATAAGCACTAACAAAGACTATTTTGTGAAAAAAAATGTTATGGATAATTTTGTTTAGATAAAATATTGAGGAAAAAAAAGAACAGAAAAGACTAACACTTTTAAAAGTGGTTTATTTCCGAAAGACTGCATTTTTATTTTTGAAGTCTCTTTATCTTGAAGTGCTGATATGGATACACACCTCCAATAACATTTTACTAAGTTATTTTTTAGCACTGCTGAATTTATTAGGCTAAAACTAATTGAGGAAAATGTTTATTTGAGGGTATATGTACATACAATCACTGTGAAGTAAACAAAAACTCCAAATATGAAATCAGTACCTCTTTAAAACAGGAGAGACCAACCAGCCACTTTCTGCAAGTTGACTGCTTTGGGCTCCGTCTGACTTTGACAAGACAATGGTTTATCCTTACAGATACCTTGCTTCCAGAGCCTGCAATAGTTGACTACTTAGGGGCTTAACAACTGCCTGATCCATTCTCATATAATTCGACACACTGGAGCATCTGAGATGAGGGACTGCTTGACAGCAAAGAAGTGATGGAAATTGCCTCCACTGGTCCATACATACATAAAACTGTTCATAAGAAGCCTGCCTCATAGTGTACTAGAGCAACTTTCTAAAGCTAAAACTTCATACTATAGAAAGATGTTGTCTTTCTAGGTGGCGCTGTGATAAGAACCTACCTGCCCATGCAGATGTACGATCATCAACTCAGGTGATCCCTGGGTTGGGAAGATCTCCTGGAGAAGGGAATGACAACCCACTCCAGCATTCTTGCTTGGAGAATCCCATGGACAGAGGAACCTGGTAGGCTACAGTCCATGGGGTGGCAAAGAGTCAGACACAACTGAAGCAACTTAGCGTTCATGCATGGAAAGATGTGCTACTATCCTTTAGGAGGCAGTGAATGTATTGAACTTGAGAACTTAATGCATGTGAGAGTTGGACTGTGAAGAAGGCTGAGTGCCAAAGAATTGATGCTTTTGAACTGTGGTGTTGGATAAGACTCTTGAGAGTCCCTTGGACTGCAAAGAGATCCAACCAATCCATTCCTGTAATTTCTTTGGAAGGAATGATGCTAAAGCTGAAACTCCAGTACTTTGTCCACCTCATGCGAAGAGTTGACTCATTGGAAAAAGACTCTGATGCTGGGAGGGATTAGGGGCAGGAGGAGAAGGGGACAAGAGAGGATGAGATGGCTGGATGGCATCATTGACTCGATGGAGATGAGTCTGAGTGAACTCCGGGAGTTGGTGATGGACAGGGAGGCCTGGCATGCTGCAATTCATGGGGTTGCAAAGAATCAGACATGACTGAGCGACTGAACTGAACTGAACTCAAATGTGTCATCAGCAGGAAGAATGCTTGGGTCTTAGAAACAAAGGGGAGAAACAATAGTGGTTCCATTCACCAAAACTCTGGAGTGTTTTGTGCTCTGTGTACCTGGAATTGTCTTCTCCATAAGGTTGGAGTCTCTGGTCCCCAAAAAGGGGCATGATGTTAGGTAAGGAGCAAGGGTCTCATTAGTCTATAAACTTTGGCTGCTGCTTGAACATTCTGGACTCCCTGTGTCCAGGGACAGCAAGTAAAAATAGGAGTCACTGTCATTTGTTGTTCAGCCTCCCAGTCATGTCTGACCCTTTGCGACTCCTGGGACTGCAGCATGCCAGGCCTCTGTGTCCCTCACATCTCTGGGAGTTTGTCCAAGTTCTCAGCCAGTGACTCAGTAATGCTGTCCAACTATCTCATTTTTCTGTTGCCCTTTTCTCCTTCTGCCTTCAATTTTTCCCTGCATCAGGGTCTTTTCCAATGAGTCAACTATTGGCATCAGGTGACCAAAGTGTTGGAGCTTCAGCTTCAGTCCTTTCAATGGAAGGGTGACAAATTCTGACTAGCAGGAAGGGGAGGCTACATATAACAGGGTCTGACAGCAATATGCAGGAATGAGCTTGGTGAACATTTTGGCTCCCACTGGTCCTCTCACCTGGAGCCCTTACTTAGAACAATAAGTCAGTAGTATAAGGTCAGACCCGGGGACCATGATGGGCCACCCCTTTCCCCCACTGGTGGGGGAGGTCTCTAATGGAGGGAGCCTCCCAGATCCCAGGGACCAAGGACAGCACACTTCGCCAGCTAAAGCCGTCCCACCCCAGCCACATAGAAGGACCTGTCAGCCCACGACGCCTCGGCTTGGCGACCTATCCGAACCCCCGTCCATCTAGCTTGACCATCCCTCACAACGAACGTATAAAAACCACCTCCAACATGATCTGGGTGTGGACTTCCTCGACCTGCCTCCTTCAGGTCTGGGAAACCAGCCTGGGAGCACTTTGCCATTAAAAAGCCTGTTAGACACTCTTTTGGTGTCCTGGTCTTTTACCTAACAAGTAGCTTTAGTTATTACTGTTATTTCCATTACCATCCATGCTACCTTCTTATTTGTCAGTTGCAATGGTCTTCTTGTATTCAAACTTTATTCTTCTTATCTTCCTAGATAAGAAGTTCTCCAACACATAGAAACACACACACAGGCTTAAGAATCCTCTTTTAAAAGAGTTACAACATGCATCCTCTTAAAGTTCCAGTGAAAACAAAGGTGATTCTAAAGATAAATACCACATTTACCATAAAAACAGGTACAAGAAAGTGGATATACATTTTATTGATTGTACATTACCATGTGAGTAATATAGGCATGAACAATGATAACTTCTTTCAGTATTTGTATCAGTTTGCAGACTTTATTTTCAGGAACTTCATTTAACCCATGAGGATATTAATGAAGACTTATAAGAACTGATAAAACCTTTAGTTAATTATTAGTATGCTTTCAATTATTTAAATATGTTGGGAATGAATAATTAATTTTTTTATTTCTCATTTTAATATTTTTCATTATCCAGCTTGAAGAAATTTTCTGCTGCCTCCGTGAGACACACACACACACATACACACACACACATGAACAGAAGCAGAGGCTTTGCTATCATACTTACTATTCCCTCTCACTATATTCTGTAATGTTAAGGGAAATTTGAAAGGAACTCATTTCATTTGGAGCCTAAAATATGTTGTAACCATCATCTCATTTAGTCCTACCAACACACTGAGTGGTTGGCATCACCATCGAGAGTGGTAAAGAGATTAATCAATAAATCTAAAGAAAAAAAAGTTCCCAATTACAGAACTGTAGAGTCAGGAATTAAGTTCGGGCCTGACTCCAAAGGTCACGCCTTTCTCTCTATAACTTATCTCCCTTTCCATTATACTATTAGAGTCATCAACCAATGAATGTGTATGAACTTAGCAGTGTATATTACAGTGACATGTTTATACATTTTATTAGCATTAAAAAGCTAATGGTTATTGCTATATTACTGAAATATATGTTGCATAGTCTTAATGGTTATTGCAATATTAATAAGGTATAAAAGAATATTCTTAGTGGTGATCGCCATTTTAAGAAGATATATGTAGAAGTTTATAGGCTACAAAAGAAATAAATATGCTAAAGGAAAACACTGTTGTAATGCATATTCCAAGAGTAACACAGCTTGAATGGTTATAGATTACAAAAGCCATTTCACTGGAAAATAATTTTAATGTCTAATAAACTTAAAATGATAGAAAAGAAAGATATACTTTAAAGGGCTCCCTGTCATCAGGCGAGCCCTGCTTCAATCCATCTACTAGAATTCTCTTCTTCCTAAAACATAGCTTGGAAAGTATTAAATCAGCCTTCCAAGTTGCTAAAGTTTCATTTCATTCAGTAGAAGAAAAAAAAAAAAAAAAAAGGTCCATTTCTGGTAACTTGATGTAACAAGCCAATCATTAACTGACTCATCTAAATTTCTAATTTCTAAACTGATTTTCTTTTTTGGAATAAATTTTATTGACTCACTGTGCATGTAAATTCTAGTTACATATTATCTCTTCTCCTAGATTGCCACTGTCTGCATGTACATAAAATAGTTCTTCTATCTGTGAAGATTGTTAACACCCTGTTTCTATCTTATTTTGTTAACAAGCTTGCATTAGTTCTCTTTAGTCTCTCAGTCATGCCCGACTCTCTTCAACCCCATGGACTGCAGCACGCCAGGACTCCCTGTCCATCACGAACTCCTGGAGCTTGTTCAAACTCATGTCCTTTGAGTCAGAGCCAAGCAACCATCTCATCCTCTGTCATCCCCTTCTCCTGCCTTCAATCTTTCCCAGCATCAGGGTCTTTTCAAATGAGTCAGTTCTTCACATCAGATGGTCAAAGTATTGGAGGTTCAGCTTCAGCATCAGTCCTTCCAATGAATATTTAGGATTGATTTCTTATTATGATTGACAGCTTTGATCTCCTTGTAGCCCAAGGAACTCTCAAGAATCATCTCCAATATCACAGCTCAAAAGCATAAATTCTTTAGTATTCAGCTTTTTTTATGGTCCAATTCTCACATCCACATATGACTACTGGAAAAATCATAGCTTTGACTAGATGGATCTTTGTTGTCAAAGTAATATCTCTGCTTCTTAATATGCTGTGTAGGTTGGTCATAGCTTTTATTCCAAGGAATAAGTATCTTTTAATTTCATGGCTGCAGTCACCATCTGCAGTGATTTTGGAGCCCAAGAAAATAAAAACTCTCTGTGTTTCCCTTGTTTCCCCATCTACTTGCCATGACTGAGTGACTGAACTGAACTGAACTGAACTGATGGGAGCAAATGCCATGATCTTAGTTTTTTGAATATTGAGTTTTAAGCTTTTTCACTCTCCTCTTTTACTTTCATCAAGAGGCTCTTCATTTCCTCTTTACTTTCTGTCATAATGGTGGTGTCATCTGCATATCTGAGGTTATTGATATTTTTCCCACCAATCTTGATTTCAGTTTGTGTTTCATCCAGCTCAGCATTTCACATGATGTACTCTGCACATAAGTTAAATAAGCAAGGTGGCAATATATGGCTTTGACATACTCCTTTTCCAGTTTGGTGCCAGTCCATTGTTCCGTGTATTGTTCTAACTGTTGCCTCTTGAACTGCACACATATTTCTCAGTTCACATTAGAAATATTTCTAAATATTGTTTGAAATGTCATTTTTCAGTACACATTTTAATTGTGTATTACTGAGATGTAGGAATACAATTAAGAGAAGATGCCGTTAGACTGAAGTGGTTTCAATCTACTTGTAGTTTATGTAAACAAAATCTAAGCTACAGTCAATACACTCAAATCCCAGGAAACAAAACTTAAGAGCAACTAGTACAGATAGCGAACTAGGCTTTCCTAAATAAGGCAACTGCTTAAGCAATAGTGACTCAAATAATTTATTAATATTTGCTTTGCCTTCTAGTTTTCTTTTTAAAAAACTTTCATCTCACTTCTGTCTGTGGAGTTCTCCTAACCAATTTTGGTTTGCTTTGCCTGATTGGAATCATATTTGCTCAAATAAAATCCTAGGAAGTCTAATATGGTTCAGTTTATCTTTTAATAGATTTTTTATTTAAAGTTGTTTTTTATAATGATAATAATGACAAATATTCTTTACTTTGAATTTTCCTGGTATAATATTTAAAAAATACCTCTACCTCCTATGGGGCAATTTAGACCATTTTACTGATTATACTTTTCAGTGTATTAAGGACTAATTTCTAATATCATAATTTATGTCTTCCTATACTCTATAATTTATGTTTTTTTTCTCCCTGATATCTTTGGAATTTGGATGTTTCTTTAGTTTCCCACCCGTTCACATACTGGTTTAAATTTTATACACTCTTGTTCTTTTTTTTTTTTTTTTTTAAAGTCTAATTTTGAAATTGCTTCCTCAATGGCTCAGCAGGTAAAAAATCCACCTGATGTGGGTTTGATCCCTGAATTGAGAAGATCCCTTGGAGTAGGAAATGGCAACCCACTACAGTATTCTTGTCTGAAAATTTTCATGGAGAGAGGAATCATGGATTGTAGGACAATGGGCTACAATCCATGGTATTGCAGAGAGTGGAACAAACATAGACTGAACAGAACACAGCAGAGTCCTAGAGCTAACAAATTTTAAAAATGATGTGTGCAATCCTAAAATAATCTACTCCAGGAGAGCACAGATTTGGATACAGTACAATAGGTAACCAGTTTCTTTCCTCACCAATCCCTATGATTGGTTAATGTTTCAACAACTAGCCTACATACTGATATACCAGGATCAGATAGCTTTTAAAAACTTCTCATTGTATTTAGTTACCTGCAGTGTTACTAAGATATGCCCACATGAAGATTTATCTTATTGAATTCTTGTGTCTTTTGAATCTGAGAAGTCATTTCTTTCAACAAATTATTCCTTTGCTTTCTCTCCAGTCTTTCTACTTTCTCCTGCTTTCAATAACACCAGCTAGGCTATCCCCTAGTTCATTATAGTCTCTTTTCTATTTTTCCTTGTATTGTAATATGCATCAGTCTCAGGTCTTTCTATTTTTTTCACCTTAATTGAATCCACTGATTTAAATGTAGTAAGCTTATAAGTTTTACTCTATAACATGCTTAGATATATCACAAATGAATTTAAAATGATCATTTCTCTTTTGGTTTCTATGTTTCATTTTCTTGTATGTTTAGTTAATTTCTTTGTTTTAAATAGATTAAACATTCCTGTTTAAAAGGCTATCAGATATTTCTATAACCTGTATTGGGAATTTAATTCTGTTACTTATTTTATTTACTAATAAATGACTCATGATATATTTTCCTTTTTCTTTTTACCTTTGGCCTAGATAATAATCCTTTCTCAGTACTATATATGTTGCAAATTATTTCTTCCCATATAGATTTTTAAAGCTTTGAATATGTAAGTCCTTTGTTCTATATTGTTGCTTTTTGTATTGATATAGTTAAATCTGGGTGTGTTCAACAATAGTTTTTTCCAGTACTTTTTGAGATTTTCTATTTATGATTATTAGCTTTGTAATTTCAATTAACTTTTGTGTATTCAAAATTAAAATCTAAATTTCATTTCCTATATGCAGAAGCTATTACACAACATGAATTTCTGAATGGCTAATATTTATTCCACAGATTAAAGCTCAAATTCAGAAAACTAAGATCATGCCATCTGGTCCCATCACTTCAGGGGGAATAGATGGGGAAACAGTGTCAGACTTTATTTTTTGGGCTCCAAAATCACTGTAGATGGAGATTGCAGCCATGAAATTAAAAGACACTTACTCTTTGGAAGGAAAGTTATGACCAACCTGGATAGCATATTGAAAAGCAGAGACATCATTTTGCCAACAGAGGTCCATCTAGTTAATGCTATGGTTTTTCCAGTGGTCATGTATAAATGTGAGAGTTGGACTGTGAAGAAACCTGAATGCTGAAGAATTGATGCTTTTGAACCGTGGTGTTGGAGAAGACTCTTGAGAGTCCCTTGGACTGCAAGGAGATTCAACCAGTCCATCCTAAAGGAGATCAATTCTGGGTGTTCATTGGAAGGACTGATGCTAAAGCTGAAACTCCAGTACTTTGGCCACCTCATGCAAAGAGCTGACTCATTGGAAAAGACTCTGATGCTGAGAGGGATTGGGGGCAGGAGGAGAAGGGGATGACAGAGGATGAGATGGCTGGGTGGCATCACTGACTCGATGGATGTGAATTTGAGTGAATTCTGGCAGTTGGTGATGGACAGGGAGGCCTGGCGTGCTGTGATTCATGGGGTTTCAAACAGTCGGACACGACTGAGCAACTGAACTGAACTGACCTTATCCCACAGATATGAAATGTAAAATTTACAATATAATAAATTTCCATGGGTGGGAAAAAAATAACTAGAATGAGTTGCTGGCTTCCCCCCAAAATGAGAATACTTCAGGCTTGAGATGAAAGAGAAATATGTGGATCTGGAAAACTGACACAGAAATTTGTGTGAAAGATCTTTAGAAATAGGAGGCATTTAAGAAAAAATGTCATCCCAGAATACAGTGTGCATGTTAAGAAGATAACAGATAATGGAAAATCTTTCCATGCATTGTAAAAATTTTGCGCTGTTCTATTACCACTTGCAATCCATTATATATTTTGTTACATATATGAAAAATTGAAGTGATAATAATTCAAAACATTAAGAAAAAATCTTGATAAATTTCATTTCACATTCGTGACTTTCAAAATATATTTGATCAGAAGGAATGCAAAGGGACATTCTATTAATACCTTAAGATGCCTATATTACACATACTGAAAACAATCATCAAAATTCACAGAGTTACTAAAATGCATTTCTCTTAAACTTGAAAAAAATTTATGAAAACATGTCTGCCACTACTGCTATTGGCTTAATTAAGCCCTATGAATATTTTAAACCAGGAAAACAATGCTGTAAGAGAATGCTGTAGTATCTGTTAGAAAGAGAAGATAATTAACTTTTTTATTATTTTTAGACTTTATCAGCCACATTATAAGTCCAGCAAGTCATTTTATGGATATTGATAAACTGATTCTAATGTTTACACTGAGAAGTAAAAGACCCTGAATAGTCAATACTATATCGAAGGAGAAGAATGGACTTGTAGGACAGATGCAACCATACTTCAAGTTCTACTATAAAACCATAGTAATTAACATGATATAGTACTGATGAGGGCTCACCTGGTGGCTAAGATTATAAAGAAGCCACCTCCAATGTGGGAGATGTGGGTTCAATCCCTGGATTGAAATGATCCCCTGGAGGAGGGCATGGCAACTCACTCCAGTATTCTTGCCTGGAGAATCCTCATGGACAGAGAAGCCTGGTGGGCTACAGTCCATGGGGTCACCAAGAGTCAGACATGCCTGAGTGACTATAATACTGATGAAAGAACAAGCAAATATGTCACAAGTGTCACAAACTAGAGATCCCAGAAGTAGATCTACATAAATATAGTGAGCTGGTTTTTGTTAAATAGCAAAGGAAATGCAATGGAGCAAAGATAGTCCCTTCATCCTTGCAAAAAATGGTGCTGGAATAACTGGTCATTCACATGAGACAAAAATGAATGGAAAAAGACCTTATAACCTTCACAAATTAACTCAAAAGGGAGCACAGAAGTAAATGTAAAATAGAAAACTGTAAAACTCCAAGAAGTAATAACAAAAGAAAGCCTACATGATTTTAGGTATGGGGATGCCTTTTTTATTTTTATTTATTTACTTTTTCAGTTCAGTTCAGTCACTCAGACGTGTCTGACTCTTTGCGACCCCAGAATTGCAGTGCGCAAGGTCTTCCTGTCCATCACCAACTCCCGGAGTTCACTCAGACTCACACCCATCCAGTCAGTGATGCCATCCAGCCATCTCATCCTCTGTCATCCCCTTCTTCTCCTGCCCCTGATCGCTCCCAGGATCAGAGTCTTTTTCAATGAGTNAATTGCAGGCAGATTCTTTACCATCTGAGCCACCAGGGAAGCCCAAGAATACTGGAGTGGAAAGCATATGGAGAGTACAATCTACATTGGATTAAGGTTTGGGCACTGTGGCAAAGCCTGAGAGATTCTTTGGAAAGTGAGAAAAGAAAGAAGAAATATATGGTGACAATTGACAATGAAATGGACAAAATATTCCATACTGTCTGATCCCCAGTACAAAAGAAAACTAAGACACAGCAGCAACAATCCCAGTCAATAGGGCAACTCCCAGTTCAGGAAATGGTGATGATGAGAGAATGTACTCCCACTGAACTTGTTGGTATAGCTGCCGTGTTCCAGCAAAAGGCCAGGAAAAGCTTGAAGGCATCCTTAGCAAGGCTATGGGATACCTGACGGAGGGGAGGGGGCGGGATGGCACGGTAATAGCCTTTCTCTGACTTGGGGCAGGAAGCACAGAAAATGAGCAGTATTACTGTGCATTCTGCTCTCAGGGGAGCACCTGCATAGTGCTCAGGGGTTCAAGGTCTTCACTTCCTTATAGATTGCATTCTTCTAGCCTGCAGGAGGTTTGGACCAATGAAGGGGATCTCCCTGGACACATGGGGCCCTGTAAGTCTATAAAGGAGGTACAAAAACTCATAGGGAGTTGGGAATGAGATAGTCTGTCTATGTCCCTGTGTTTGAAGGCCCTTAAAGAACGACCTATAAGAGATGGAAGTTCAGTCCCTGGGTAGGGAAGATCCCCTGAATGGGGGCATCTCAGTCCACTCTAGCATTCTTGCCTGGAGAATCCTATAGACAGAGGAGCCTGGTTGGTTACAGTCCATGGGATTGCAAAGAGTTGGACGCAACTGAAGTGACTTAGCATGCACAACCAGAACACATTCATTTCAAGAATAAAAGCCAAGATATGCCAGTTCACCTCCAACACCTGGTATAAATGCCAATATCCACAGTGAATCCAGATGTGGGACAAAACATATGATGTTGAGCGATCCATTGCTGATCTGAGGGGAAAATGACAGATCCTGGGAATGGGAATAGACTGTGGGGAAGCCATAAGATAGAGAGGAAGCTAAAAGCTAAAACACCATCTTGGTTAGATTTTCACTATGGGATAATCTACCATTTTTGTAATTATTTTATAGGTTTCTGTTATTCATATATTTTTTATTTCTGCAATAAATTTGTCAACACAGTTTTGGGGAGATTCTTATATCTTGTCATTTTATTGATAAGAAATTATAATTTATCTAGCTATATTCCTTTATGTATGTTTTGAAAATGTATGCCAAAACATTTTTCTTGATTCTAATTGCCCTAAGTTTTGTACATGTTATATTAAAAAATTGCACTATTTTTCCAATTATATAATTCATACTTTAATTCTTGGTAATTTATTTTTTTCATTTTTAAAATAGCTTCCTGAGGAGAAAACTTAGTTGCTATATTTTAAGTTTTGTGCATCTTTTGGCAAAACGGCTTTTTTGTGTTTTGGATGTGATTCTTTCACTTTCATTCCATCATTATAAGAAGATATGTTTACAATTTAGCATTAGTTTTTGTAGATGTCTGCTTTTATTGCATTGTCTTTAGGGAGAATGATTTGTAAAAAGGTGGATTTTGAAATTTGTTGATCTTTATTTTGTGACCTAATATATCATCATATTTTCTTTATGGTTTCTGTGAATTGGAAAGAAAATCAGTTATAGCTTTGTTGATTATAAAGTTATTTATATAAGTATTATATTGAGTTAAATTATTCCAATCCACAGTATTTTGCTTATATTTTTTCATTTATTTATTTATTTTAATTTATTATTTTTCTTCTTACTTTACAATACTGTATTGGTTTTGTCATACATTGACATGAATCCGCCATGGGTGTACATGAGTTCCCAATCCTGAGCCACCTTCCCACCACCCTTCCCATTCTTGGTGTCAAAAATCAGCCTATAAGAGAATTCTGTATTAAAGTTTTGGAGATGCAACTTAGCTGCATTATTTTTCAAGTCTTTAAAAAATAAATAAAACAGATGAATTTTGACATTTTAAAATTTCATGTTTAATCTTTTACTTGAAAGATTATTTTATCAATTCACAAAAATGATAGATAAATATAATGCTTAGATTTGTCCTGTAATCTTAGTTTTTATTTTATCCTTGCCTTCCTTTTCACATACTCATGTGGTTCCACATTTTAAAATTTAAAAATTTGATAGAGAATTTGTTTTGATAAATGCTTATGTTAATATTTCGATTATATTTTCTTTAAATAGTTGGCCATCTGTATCAACTTATGATTAGCATTTTATTTTTTTCACTGCTTTTCAATGAGTCTTTATATAATAATTATTATTCATTATATTTGTGTCTATTATTATTCACTCCCTGTATGTGCTCAGTCAGACTAATTTGACCCTCTACAACTCCATGGACTATAGCCCACCAGGCTCCTCTGTTCACGGTATCTTCCAGGCAAGAATACTGGAGTGAGTTGCCATTTCTTCCTCCAAGAGATCTTCCTGATGTGGAGATTGACCTCGCATCTCCTGCACTGGCAGGCGGATTCTTTACCACTGAGCCACCTGGGAAGCCCTTTCCTATTCACTAAATTTTATTAATCTGCATAATTTTAAGCCAATGTCAAAGAAATCTAATTATTACAACTTTAATCATCTTGTTATTAATTTTTACATAATTTTCTCATCTATCCAGTTATAATTTACTATTTATATAATATTTAAATTTTTTCTTATTTAATGCTTGTTATATAGATGCTTTGAGCTCATTTTAATAGATAAAAGAACATTTTCTATTTATAATGTTTACAACATTGAGTATTTATCTTCAAGAAAAAATTATGTTTCCATTCTTCAGAGTTTTCTTTTTTTTATTTCTAGTTCAATTCAATTATCTAACCTAATCTTACATACCCTAAAGTGTCACTTTCTTAACTATTGTTATTATAAATGTTTCTTTTCTATATCACATTCTTTTAAAAAGTGGTTGCTGGTATTGAGTGCTAGTTAGAGGGTTTATTTTTCTTTTAAAATTAATATGTTCATTCAATATAGTTGTATAATTTATTTCAGAAATTTCTCAAAGTTTGTAGGCCCAGATTACACCATAAATTCAATTTAGATGATTTGTCAAATGAATATGTTTAAAAAAAAAAAAGAAGGAAAAAGAGATAGAAAATATTAATGTGAACAAGTTTTCATTATGAAAAACAGAATTACAAAGATAAAGTTACAACATGAAAGTGGACTTGAGTCTCAAAAAGATAGAAAGAATTTCTGTGAATGTAATTGACCTAGAAGAAAAAGAAGGATTGATTAGAGATTTCTGAGGAGAATTTAGTGTCACATCAGGAGACACTAAGGAAGTGAGCAGAATGTAAATAAGCAGAAAAGGGAACTGATTTGCCAGGAATTTGGTTGACTCATTTCTGGAAACAATGAATTTACCAAGCATGATAGAACAGTTTGGAGGATACAGGAAGCCTGTCTCATCAAGTTTCTGATTGTTACCTTGAATTATTCTCATGGATTTTACAGATGCCAAATTAAATCTTGTAACAAAATCATATTATTGCATATTTCTTTCCAATTACATTACATCTTTTGTATTTCTCTACTTTATTTTTGGGGGCTCCAAAATCACTGCAGATGGTGACTGCAGCCATGAAATTAAAAGATGCTTACTCCTTGGAAGCAAAGTTATGACCAACCTAGATAGCATATTGAAAAGCAGAGATGTTACTTTGCCAACAAAGGTCCGTCTAGTCAAGGCTATGCTTCTTCTGGTAGTCATGTATGAATGTGAGAGTTGGACTGTGAAGAAAGCTGAGAGCTGAAGAATTGATTCTTTTGAACTGTGGTGTTGGAGAAGACTCTTGAGAGTCCCTTGGACTGCAAGGAGATCCAACCAGTCTTTTCTGAAGGAGATGAGCCCTGGGATTTCTTTGGAAGGAATGATGCTAAAGCTGAAACTCCAGTACTTTGGCCACCTCATGCGAAGAGTTGACTCATTGGAAAAGACTCTGATGCTGGGAGGGATTGGGGGCAGGAGGAGAAGGGGAAGACAGAATGAGATAGCTGGATGGCATCACTGACTTGATTGACGTGAGTCTGAGTGAACTCCGGGAGTTGGTGATGGACAGGGAGGCCTGGTGTGCTGCGATTCATGAGGTCACAAAGAGTCAGATGCAACTGAGCGACTGAACTGAACTGAATTGAGACTAATGAAAAACCAAACTAATTGAAAAATCATCATCATCATCATTATATGCCCAGCGTTTTTAATAGAAATACATCTATTCTAATATTTCATGAATATCCCAAACACATTTCATTGTTTATTATTATTTTTAATAAGGAGAAAACTTATTCAGACATTTATTTTATAATGTGTAATTGTGTCTGGGAACTGAATAGTCAGAAAAGACTTATGATGGGCTAGATTGAGGACTAATTTAAAGAATGAAAATAGTATTTACATTTTCCTCACTATATAAATTCTATATGTATAGGGGAACAGTATGGATTTTCCTTCAAAATAGAGCTACCATATAATCCTACATTGCTACTCAAGTATACATCCAGAAAATGATCTGAAAGGATACACACACCCCAATGTTCATTGCAGCACTGTTCGCAATAACCAAAACATTAAAACCATCTAAATGTCTATTGACAGAGGAATAGATAAAGAGATGTGGTACATATATACAATGGAATATAACTCAGTCATTATAGAGAATGAAATAATACAATTTTCAGCAATATGGATGGACCTACAGAGTCCATACTGAATGCATGAGATCAGACAGAGAAAGAGAGTTCGTACTGAATGAAGTAAGTCTGACAGAAAAAGATGAACATCAGGTGGCAGTCCTTATATGGGAAGTCTAAAAAGAAATGATACAACTGAATTTTTTTACAAAAGAGAACCAAACTCACAAATTTAGAGAGGGAACTTAAAGTTCCCAGGGAAGAAAGGGTAGGGGGAAGAGACAGTTAGGGATTGATATGTACATGCTGTTATATTTAAAATGGATAACTAACAAGGATCTACTTGTAGCACAGGTTACTCTACTCAATATTATGTAACAAATGGGAAAAGAATTTGAAAAAGAATAGATATATGTATATGTATAAGTGAATCACTTGGCTGTACACCTGAAACTATCACATCAATGTTAATAGTTCTTCAATATAGAATAAAAAATGAAAAATAAATTGTATATAATTTTATACATAAATACACATGTAAGTATATATAAATACATATGTGTGTGTGCGAACTATGCAGTATGACCTCCTCTGCTTTATTGTTGTCCACTCTTAATACATGGAGAAAGTACGCAGACATACATGATTGCATGTATACAGTTAAATCTATATATGTATATATATATATATAATTAACACAAAACTTGTATTTCTTATTTGTTTTGGCAACTGATGTCAAACTTCAAGACAAATAAAATGGTAGGTCAATTATGAAATAGTCTAACATAATGACACAATTCACCAAATTGATTGCTGTTCAATTAAAGAATCCATCACTTTGTGCAATTAATTTTATTAAATTGTCACAAAACTGTCCAATTTGCTTATTTCAGTTTATTCATTTGAACACTGTTAGATGAATGCTTTCTAAAATTCATAAAAATTGGAAACCAAGGTCAAATCACCATAATAACAAAATAGAAGACATCAGGTTTATAACTGGCAAAATATCTCCTGTGCGATGCTAAAATGTACTTCCCTGTCACAGATTGTGAATTATGTCATTTAGAAATTATTGAAAAATAACACAAATATCAATAGGGAAAATGTTAGAATGCCAAATTACATTAACAAGAAAATATTACACTTTATATATAAAGTTGAAATGTTTTAAAGTGGTGTAAATATATTTAATTTCAAATATTACTGGCTCAGATATAAAATAATAAAGTAAAAATGTATACAGTATTTAAGTATAGTGCATATCTTTGATAATTTTTAAATAACATTTTCCCATAATTTTCTTCTGAAATAACTTGAACTAAAAATGATGAAGCATCATTCAGATCTGAATGAGGATAAACAACATATCCCTTCTCCCTTCAAATGCATCTGTTTATCCTGCAATGCTCTCAAATAAGAGTCTCAAGAATTCAAGAACTATCCCCTGATTTTGGCTCAGAAACATAGATTGTCTGGATGAAAGAGGATTCAGGTTTTAGCAAAATCGACAGTGTTCTTGAAGATTAGCCATTAGCTTCAAATACTTGCCAACAGCAGCAGCTGGCCTTTAAAAGACTCACATGTTCATTTCATTTCTGCTCACTGATTTATCTAAAATGAGTAAAGAAGAATAAACAATAAGAAAAGAAGGACATGAGTATATTACAGTGTTTTTCACTGTTCTGGAGTTAAATTTAATTATTTTTATCATTTAAGGGTCAGTAAATTTGCATGTAATAGTGAATATTTGGGACAATATCTTAGAAACTTTCTCAGACAATAATCTTCACATATTATGTACTGTGTGTATGTATGTACATATGTGTGTATGTAAGTATGTTGGTGTATTCCATACAAGTATGTGAAAGGGGAGGAGGAAAAGGCAACCCACTCCAACAGTCTTGCCTGGAAAATCTCATGGCCAGAGGAGCCTGGTAGGCTACAGTCCATGGGGATCGCAAAAAGGCAGACATGACTGAGCAACTTTCACATACATATACACATACAAGTGCACATAGATATATGCATACACATACATATATATACATACACATGCATATATACACAAGCATCATTGAAAGTTTACAGTTAATATGAAAAGTAGAAGCAATGTATTAAAAAATACATAATTTGCTGTCTCTCTTGACTATATATCAAGATTACATAGCTACCTATACATGGAGGTGCTGATAAGTAACTATGATAGTTGGCTGTCAGCATTATTTTAATACCATATATAAGAATCCATGGTGGCCCCATCAGTAAAGAATTTGCCTACCAATGCAGGAGACACAAGGGGTGTTGGTTCAATCCCTGGGTCAGGAAGATGCCCTAGAGGAGGAAATGGCAGCCCACTCCAATATTCTTGACTGGAAAATCCAATGGACAAGGATCCTGCTTGGCTACAGTCAATGGGATCAAGAAAAAAGCCAGACACAAGTTAATGACTAAATAACAACAAAGATCACTCTAGCAATGATAGCTATCCAACAGTGGATGGAAGGGTTTGGGACATAAGCTTAGAGACCTAGAGACGTAGAAGGATGTGACTGGGGACTGTCCTGGGGCTTCAAAGGGACACCTCTGTAGCTAAGCATGTTTAGAGAAAATATGTAAAAAATATGTGGCATGTCATTTCTAAAGATGGGAAGGGTTTATAAGAATGAGAGTTCACTCAATTGTTTGTAATAACCTAGACACCATTTTTCAATCTCCCTTGACATTATACTTCCAAATGATATCATTCAATTTGCATAAAAGTTCTTCCAAATGGCAATGTGNATTTATAAAACAACAACAGCAACAATAACATGATTTTCCTGCCATGTAGACATAATAGGGCACAGAGAAAGCTTTGAACAAAGATGTGTTCCTAAATTCTACCCAGACTATCAAAACCAGCTTATAATCTTTGTAGTTATCTCTGGTGATTACTCTCTTCTTGGTATAGATCCTCCCTCTAAATCTTATAGACAGTTTAGTAAACTTCCAGACTCTTTAGTCTCTTAAAACTAATCAGCCTAAAATAATGCTCATAACAAAGAGACACATTTGGGGTGGCAGATTTTGCTCCCCTACAAGATTCATATGGTCCTAAATTTGCATGTGCCTTACAGTTCCTATTTTATTAAGATATTATAAAATTTCTATCAAATTAAAAACATCAAATAATGTAAACACTTTGAAAAAGAATCACTAATCATGTCTCAAAACTAAAATGAAAATTTTACTAGATTGATTTTCGTGTTAATACTAATCTAATCTAGCAAAGAAATCCCTGTTACAGAAAAATGTTACATAAGGCCACAGAGATAACAATAAATAAATACAGTTGCTACTGCTGCCTAGGAGAGACATTCAGCACTTCTGCATTGGTAAAGCTCTCCCACATACTATGAGGACTTCCCTGGTGGGCCAGTGGTTAAGAATCAATGTTGCAATACAGGGGATAAGGATGTGTTTCCCTCGTAAGTGAACTAAGATCCCACATGCCATAGACCTAAGCCAGCATGTCACAGCTAGAGACTATATGAGCCACAGTGAAAGAAACTGCATGAAGCAAAGAAGATCCCTCATGCAGTCAAAAACAAATAAATAAATAGCCATTAAAAAGAAGACACACTGTTTATTTAAGAGCAGTATTTATTCTGATTGGCCTGTGCTTTTTCTGAAATAGTTGTTAGCTATTTTGAATATCTTTGCTGACTTTGGTAAACTGTTACCATGGGTTGAATTTCAATGTGTAGGCTGCCATATCCTGCTGGTTCAAGAAGTTAGGCACTGGATCTGTGAGTGGCTTTATACTGTGGTCAACTAGGGGGATAATCCTCTTGACCACATAAAAAGAGTTTATACTTGAATTAAGACAGGAATGTTCNAAACTGTTACCATGGGTTGAATTTCAATGTGTAGGCTGCCATATCCTGCTGGTTCAAGAAGTTAGGCACTGGGTCTGTGAGTGGCTTTATACTGTGGTCAACTAGGGGGATAATCCTCTTGACCACATAAAAAGAGTTTATACTTGAATTAAGACAGGAATGTTCATGAAGCAATTCCATGTTCCATGGGGTAGAAGCCATTGAGCTATCTCAGGTCCAAAAGAAGGCATAAGTTAAATTATTGTGTTTTGAAGGTTAGAAAGGAAAAGCAGAGTTCTTTCTCCTCCACATGAAGTTCCAGCATCCTTAGAGCTCATCCAAGTTTTCTTCAAGTAGTTTACACATCTCCCTAAATTTAGCCTATGAAATTACCTATCCCTATAAAAACTGGCAACTACCACACCCTGGTGTCCCTTGCCTTCCAAGATGGCCCAACTCTTGTCTGTGGAATGTGTGTCTCCTTGAATTAACCTTTTTTTGCTTTACGGTGGCCTGTTCTTGAATCCTTTCCTGTGTGAAGCCAAGAATCTACACTCAGCAGCTGTTCCAGGGACTTACCTAAGACCTGGAATGTGATCATTCTCTCAGAGTGCACTTTTTTCCCTGTAACACTAGCCCCAAGACCTCTCATCTTATTTTGAGATAAGGACATTGAACATGTAGTTGGTTTAGGAATAAGGTGGTATGATATGATAATATAAGTCATCTGATACTTCTGATATGATAAGTGTTTTATAAGGGGATGAGGATATGAAGACTGAGAAACCCTGGGAGAATGTTGAAAGGCAGATATTGGAGTTATACACCTGCAGGAAGGAACGCCAATGATTCTGGCAAAACAACAGAAGCCAGAAAAGTCTCTACAGATTTCAGAGGGAGCATGGCCCTGCCGATACCAGAATTTCAGGCTTCTAGGCTTCAAAACTGACAGAACACTTTTACATTGCTTGAGCTTCTTAGTTTGTGGAATTTCATCATGGCAGCACTAAGAAACTATTATTTCTATCTAAGGAAATGTTCACCTAATTAAAACGAATGTTCAACTATTATATTTTATGCCAGTTACATTCCTAGGAAGATTGCTTTTTGTGTTGATTCTTCTTCCACAATAATAAAAGCACAAGATTAGACTATAGAATCCATGTCTTCCTTTTTCTATGATGTTTGCATTTAGTTCAGTCTTTAAAATGCCCGGATTCATGTTCTTACACAAAAAGATTTCAGACAAAACCTCTACAGTACTCTTGAAAATATTTCAGGTCATGGCATGTTTTATCAAGAAGCCAACTCTCCTACACTTCTTCTTAAACAAAGACAAATAGTCATATCTGAAATGGTCTACTTATAAACTATGTGTGTTAACAAAAACAAATGCAGTTTATTCCTTTATTTTTCTATAAAATGGCCTGTTATCTACTAGGCCTTTATTAAATATTTCTTGACTACGTGATTATATTAATATATGAATGGATGTAAAACAAAAAATAACTGTGGTAAGTAGCAATGAAATTGTACTTGAGATTTGCTTTATAAAGTTTATTTGCTTTATAAACTACATGAGGAAAAATTCAGACAGAGGCATTATCTGTTGTTAAGGTAATAGCATATTGCTTGAGATATAGAAAGGAGCTATAATTATTATTTTCCTTTTTGTCTCTTATTTTGCCATTGTAGTTATGTAAACAAACATACTTGAAGGAAACAGTGATCATCTTCAAATGTTCTAGTACTTTTCTATCAAGAATGAGTGCAGATTCAGAAATGCCAAGCATAAAAGCACTAATAGAATCATCCATAGTTAGGAAATAGGAAATTTCCCTCTAGATTTGACTCACGATTATGGTCAGAAAATAGTTTGACCCAGAAGCACTTAAGAAAGGATTATGTTAATTTGGATTATATATGGATGCCACTCTGGGAAAGCTATGTATAGTGAAGGTTCTGTTGCTGAATTATAAGTTGTTGGGTGCCTAGGCTCCACAGACATTGAAAGACTTTCTATTTAAAGGTAGGCAGCTAAAATGATTTCATGCAAGTTTTGAGACTATGAATGTTAGAACGTATTATTCTCTATTATATTAGAACATGTATCCCAAATTTCAAGAAATCAGCTTCTGTTGTTTTATGAACAGTACCAGAGATCATCTCTCTGGCATTCAAATAAATTGATGAGATTTACCCTTTTTAATTCAGTCAAAATATATTTAGATGTGGTAGAGGGGGAAACAACATAAAGGGTTTTAAAGAATATTTATATATCCTTACATGCCTTTCAAACTATAATTCTGTTCCTCTTTATTTTTAAACTTTGAGTCATTTCTCACAGTTTCTGATAAACCAAATTTCTCCCTTCTTGCTTTTGAGTGTAGGTATATATTTTATATAACATCAAGACATGGGAATTCTTTATAATTCTTAAATAGATGGGACTACCCTACCACCTGACCTGCCTCCTGAGAAATCTATATGCAGGTCAAGAATCAACACTTAGAGCTGGACATGGAACAACAGACTGGTTCCAAATAGGAAAAGGAATGCGTCAAGGCTGCATATTGTCACCCTGCCTATAGAGTACATCAAGCAAAATGCTGGGCTAGATGAAGAACAAGCTGGAATCAAGATTGCCGGAAGAAATATGAATAATCTCAGATATGCAGATGACACCACACTTATGGCAGAAAGTGAAGAGAAACTAAAGAGCCTCTTGGTGAAAGTGAAAGAAGAAAGTGAAAAAGTTGGCTTAAAGCTCAACATTCAGAAAACGAAGATCATGGCATCTGGTCCCATCACTTCATGGCAAATAGATGGGGATATAATGGAAACAGTGAGAGATTTTATTTTCTTGGGCTCCAAAATCACTGCAGATGGTGACTGCATTAAAAAATGCTTTCTCCTTGGAAGAAAAGCTATGACCAATCTAGACAGCATATTAAAAAGCAGAGACGAGAGTTTGTGGACAAAGGTCCGTCTAGTCAAAACTATGGTAGAAGCTCTGACTACTACTACAACCACTATTTTTCCAATAGTCATGCGTGGATGTGAGAGCTGGACCATAAAGATTGCTGAGCACTGAAGAGCTGATGTTTTTGAACTGTGGTATTGGAGAAGACTCTTGAGAGTCCCTTGGACTGCAAGGAGATCAAAGCAGTTAATCCTAAAGGAAATCATTCCTGAATATTCATTGAAAAGACTGATGTTGAGGCTGAAATCCCAAAACTTTGGCCACCTGATGCAAAGAACTGACTCATTGGAAAAGACCTTGATGCTGGGAAAAATTGAAGGTGAGAGGAGAAGGGGATGACAGAGGATGAGATGGTTGAATGGCATCACCAACTCGATGGACATGAATTTGAGTAAGCTCTGAGAGATGGTGATGAACAGAGAAACCTGGTGTGCTCTAGTCCAAGGGGCCACAAAGAATCGGACACGGCTGAGCGACTGACTGATTTGAACTGAACTGAACTATTTTGCATGTGTATTATTTCTTAATATCATTTCCTAGATGTACTGGATTTGATGCACAAAGGAGAGAGAATTGGTACTCAGTTGTCATTTTGAAAATAATAATGCCTAAAAGGTTCATTTCCAGGATTCGGTAAATGTCATAAACTGTGACTGCTTGGACTTGAATCAGTATGTGTTAAAATCAGTTTTAATCCGACTTTATTCTGATCCTATCATTTCAGAGGCATCTTCTCACCAGTTCCCTCTCTTGGTATTTTAATACACACTCAAGTTGACTCACTAGAGGTGTGTCTTAAAGTACAAAGTGTTATTTGAATTTCATACAGCACTAATATCAATGGAGAAGTCACAATTAAAAAGAATTTATTCTTTACACAGCTTGCTGATTTCATTATTGACATCTATGCTTTTTCAAGGGGTCTTGACGTTTTATGTTCAATTTAAATCTAATATATTTTGTATTTTCAAGCCAACAAGACAAAAGCATTTCTGTAGCTAATGAAATAAGATCTATTGATCTCACAGACATGTGAGAGAGAGAGGATGTGTAACTGACCACATTTTAAGAAGGTGATTTGATTTTCATATCGGGATACATTTGGGGACCAACTTTGAACAATAACTTGTCCCTTGAGGTTCCTGGAATCTTGTATTTTTCCTAGTGAAAGGTCCTGACAAACTGAAATGCAGAGAAACTTCTCCCATTTAAACACTTTACACTTTTACAATTTTCTCTCTATGTCTCAGACTAGTCAAGTTGTCAGACACAAATGAAAACAGACTTCCCTTTATGTAATGCTTTCTATGGTCCTATAAATAGTAAGTCTCCCTGCTTGCCAGTACATGGGAAGCCAACTATTGTTTTCTTTCAGAATCACTGTATGAAAGTTAATATTAACTGGACTACATTGTAGTTACTTTTAAAGATGTCTAACAAGGAGCCACCAAAATCTTTGTAGGGAAATTGACCCAGACAATTTAGATGCACTATTCATAAATCAGAAACAAAACTGCTTCAAAAGATTCCCAAATATGAATTGATAAAGCCTTGTTCCAGCACCATGATGTAGTTGGGTGGTTAGTAAGTGTTATGATCATATAATTTATTATCCAAACCTGTGTGTTTTGGAGTGAATGAGAGGAGCTACTAATTGTTCAGGAAAACAACCATAATGGAAAAGTTTTGGGCAAGCTTTAGCATTTGCTTACCCAGTTTGTAACTTCATGAAATCTGCCAATATCAAGTAGTATCTGATGGGGCTTGTGTTTCAACAGACAAATCCATAAGGTATATGTTAATTAGTATATGTTTAATTAGCAGATACATATACATTAATATACAGATATTTTCTTATTCTAAAACTACCTGATTAATAAGAAAATAAAACCCCAGACTTGACACTTCTTAACACTATGGTCCAACTCATTTAACTAATTTATCTATATGGAAACGCACATTAATATTGCTTAATAAATACTTTGTTGTGTCCTTAGTTGCTCAGTCATGCCCAGCTCTTTGGGCCCCATGGACTGTAGCCTGCCAGGCTCCTTTGTCCATGGCAATTCTCCAAGCAAGAATACTGGAGTGGGTTGCCATGCCTCCAGGTGGTCTTCCCAACCTAGGGATCAAACCTAGGCTTTTTTTTTTTTTACCATCTGAGCCACTGGAGAAACCCTCTGAGCCACCAAGGAAGCCTGCCATAATATTTGGAATGCTTTGTCAGAAAACTAATATTGTTACAATATATAATAATAATATAAAACTATTGGTTTACTAAATTTGATTTTATCATTTATATTTAAGCAAGTGAAAAATAAGTACTATTTCCGGATGTTACAACCCACTCCAGTGTTCTTGCCTGGAGAATCCCAGGGACGGGGGAGCCTGGTGGGCTGCTGTCTATGGGGTTGCACAGAGTCGGACACGACTGAAGCGACTTAGCAGTAGCAGCTTAGGAGCACACATTATGCACAAATTCTCATGCTTATGAATTGAAATTGTAGATGAATCTTTTACTTCTACCACCACTGCCAAAAGATTTTTCTTTTTTTTAAGAAATCCCTAACCGAGAAGTTAAACTTCTCTGGCACTTTATGTAGGTTAGTTATCCCAAATTATGGATCCAGGAACCTCAATCTTAAGTACAACTGAGATTCAAAATTGCTTTTTTTCTAAAACAATTATAATTTAATAGGCTGGCTGCCTGAAAAAGAACCCATGTGAATATATCTTTACTTCCTTTTCTAGTGCAAAAATTATTGTTCTGTTCTGAGCACATTTTAATAAGATGATAGGTCAATCTAACAGTTTCTGGTCTTATTTGTGAATTTTATATAACAAATATATTTATGATATTTCATAACTTTCCCAATTGTCCCAGTTACCCTGTAATTGGGTAACAAAAATGCTTGATTTGAAATCAATTACTATCAATGTGATTAATCAGCATCCCAAAGTAAAATTTATGTACAAATTAAATGAGTATTTTGATGTACAAATTTGTATTATAGTTACTTAATCCAATGTTAATTTTTTAAAAATCTTCATTACTTTAACAAGAAGCTTAGCTTATATGTAATGCTTTTATAAGCTTAGGTATTTTGAAATTTAATTATGCATTTTCCCTCTTTACAACCTATATTATGATCTAATCAAATTTGTTTAGAAAAATGTATAATCATTTTATAAATGCCAATGGTTTTAGTTTATCCTTTGCATAGGTATGTTAATTAAAGATATGCTTGTTTTTTTCTTTTTGTTTTCTTTTCATCAATGTGAAAAATGCACTCTGATACAAGGTACAAAATTAGAATAAGACAGATTACAGGCTGAAATGGATTGTAAATCAACTTCTGTACTGTGAATATTTTATAGCAGGCATTTGCAAAGTAAAAAATCTGACATTTATACAGCAATGCATGCATAATTTCCCTCTTACATGTTATTTCCCCGAGATGAAAGTAATTTTAAAATGCAAGGTCAAAGAAATGATTACCCCTAACAAATAGTAATAGAAGTTGAGGACAAGTATCAGGAAGCAGTTTGGCATTTTTCTGTTCTGTAGAGCATTTAATATCTAATGTACACCTTCAGATAAGACTAAGAAACTTGAAGTAGGAAAACTTTGCTGGAGATAACTTCAAAGTAGATAAATCATTCCCTTAATTTAATAGCTGTTTTGTTTCTGGCCCAAACACAGTTGGAACTGTACTTGTGGGACTCCATTATCTCCTATATCTGATAAATGGTATGACCAGGACAACCTCAGTCTCCGCAGGAGAGACACTGAGCAAATTGTCAGCATGATTTACATACAAGTTGTCAACAGCATCTGGGTTGCTCTGTGAAAGAATGATGGGTAACAGATGTTCTGGGAAATGCTACCATCTGCCCTTTCTCAAAATACATCCCCTGTGAAACAATACATTTGAATGGATGCCACAGCGATACCTTTCTTTTGAAAAACTTGAACATCCTCAATATTTCAATGTTACTTGTGGCCATCACAAAAGCAAACGGGCTTAAGAGTGTAAATGCAATCAGGTTAAGTAAGCTGACAGGTCCTTAAAAGGTCTTTAAATTTAGTCACATAGTTTGGAAAGAGAATGCTTGAAGACTGTCTAGGGGGTATACTGGAAAAACTGTCTCAGGAGGTCAGGAACTCCACTTGTGCTTATCTACTGAATGATGTCACACTATTGTATTATTTCGTAAGTGATTTGTTGAAACTCTGCAGTGCTTTCATAACATTTTAAAACTATTTGCTGCATGCCCATGTTGCATAGATATAAACTTAGCAATGTACCAATGTGTGGAAGGTTAAGTGTGCAACAGTTGATCAGTGCTAACAATAGTAATGGATCAAGGCTCTCAACAGGGAAAATTACCCACTTTCTTAATCCATTTCTCCTCAATATGAATTTTTTTTTAAATAAAATGTTTCTTCTATAGAAAGGGTGACAAGATAGGTATTTGCTGGACTTGGAACCCAATGTGCAATGAAAAATTCTATTGAAATTAACTGTATTTTAAAAACCTACCAGTTATATATTACCAAATTATTAACAAGAACATTATTTGTAAACATACAATTAGTGCAAGAAAACATTCACAATTTTTTTTTCTCTGTGGATTTGTCTTATTTCAAATCCTAACTTATAGACTCCTTATGCTTGTGATGATAATACATGTTTTAAAAATCGGATAATAAAGGTTCACCCTAACAGGCACTTAATAATATATATGAAAACGATATAGACTTTGCTTAGTTTACTATGATTTTTATTATAATGATCCTGAGAAATTTTAAGAACTAAATGCCTTTCAATAAGTATTACCTTATTTATGCTTTACATTTTATCACACTTAAATGTATCAAGATTCTCCTACAAATTTCTGCTTACTTGCTCAGTCATGCCCAGCTCTTTGTTTTGCATGGACTGCAGCCCACTAGACTCCTCTGTCCATGGAATTCTCCAGGCAAGACTACCGGAGTGGATTGCCATTCCCTTCTCCAGTGGATCTTCTGGACCCAGGGATTGAACCTATCTGTGTTGCAGGCAGATTCTTTACTATTTGTTCTACGTAATGCTTACAGATTTGTTAGAGATGACAGTATTATGGTGGTGGTGGTTTAGTCACTAAGTCTGACTCTTGTAACCCCATGTACTGTAGCCCATCAGGCCACCAGGCTCCTCTGTCCATAGAATTCTCCAGGCAAGAATACTGGAGTGGGTTGCCATTTCCTTCTCCAGTATCTTGGAAACCAGATTCACATAAGTAGCTTATTCTTAATAATAATTCTGAGCAAAAAGAAATATTTATTTCTTTGGAATTGAATATATCATTGTAAGAAGATTAGGTTAGCCTGAGAGTGGAATCATCTATCCTCATATGTACACAGGACCCTCATGGTTGGTCGGAATCTTGATATTAAAATAATTAAATTGTTGGACTTCCCTGGCAGTCCAGTGGTTAAGACTTGTGCTGCCAAGGTAGGGAGTGCATGTTCTATCCCTGTTAGGGAGCTAAGACCCCACATGCTATATAGCATAGTCAAAAAAATTGTTTTTAAATAATTAAGATCACACACATGCACACATCCAAACAGGAAAGTAATATCCAGCTAGTATGTAGGAACATACATATGAATCCCTGAAAATGCCCAAGCCAATTCTCTTTTCTGTTAGAATCCTAGAAAGAGCTTACCTTCTTCACTTTTATATTTTAATTCATTTTCTCTTCTTAGCTTTTCACCATAATCTTTGATAAAATCTACAAAGGAATTGCCAAAGATAGTTAGACAAGTCTGATACAGATATCCACTGTGGATGCTTTGAAAAGTTAATTTACATAAGCTAATATGTCAAATTAATTTCATAATTTGTTTTTGCTTGTTTACTTATTTGTTTTTATCAACAACAGAGATAGGAACTTCATGATCATTCATTTATCTATGATAAATTTGGCTAATTTTTCTATTTTCACCCAGTCATAAGTTGCAGATATAAGTGAGTCCTCAATGCATACAATTATAGTTTACAGCAGAGGGAAAGGATGAATGTTCTTTTATTAGAGATAACATGCAACGTATAGGAAATTGATTTTAATGACGGTCAACTTTTTCCACTCTTATCCCTGATATCCATGTTTTTTGATATGTGACTTTGCAATTTCTCTCACTAAAAAACTTGAATCTGTTTCCTCAGTATCAAATTTTGAGTTCAGACAGGTAACTCACTTAGATCAACGGGATGTTAAAATATGTGATACATAAGGAGGCTTGAAAAATGCTCATGTGTGTTAATTTTCTCTTGGAATGACATGAGAATTTACCTACTGGAGGATGACAGACCACACGGTCTTCCCAAAAGAGGCTATTTCAGGTCATCTGAAGGCCAGAAGAATCTACAAGCATCTGAGAAAACGCTACCTAAATTGAAAGATGAAATATACATGAACTTGCCCAATTAAAATCTGTGGAATTCCCCCAGATATGTGAGTTAAATAAATGTTTAATGATACATGTCACTGAGATTTTGTGGTTGATTTCTACATAGCATAATTGTGGCAGTAGGTAACTAATGCACAAATGCACAAGGCCATCCTTTGTTTTTTTTTTTTTTGTTGTTGTTGTTGTTTTTGACCAGCATAGTATTAAAAAAATGTGATTTGAATGGATGTACTTAGAAAGGCATACATCTTCCAATTCACTGGAATCAATTAGATCCTACTGTTGTACGCCCAAATCACAGATTTATATTTTTTAGTTGAATTTTGTAAACTTTTACAGCTCTTGATCTTTAGGGTATTATAAAATATTCATTCTTTGTAAATTTTAAAGTACTTGACACAGACTTTGGTTTTGCAAATCTAGTTGTCTATGAGCTTAAATGTCTCCGGCTTTTCTGCCAAATAAAAGTATTTCAAGAAGTCACCCAAATACAGTTCATGTTGTTAACTTGTCTTGTAGGGTTTGTTTATTGTCAGGACCAATGTGATATAGAAAACCCAAATAATGCACTTCCTAGCATTTTAAATAGTAAAATAAGAAATTAGAAGAAAAGAAAATAAGCAAAATCTGTCTCTGGTTGTAAGAACACTGAACAATTTTTCAGTTAATTTTTGCTTCCAGTAATAAAAAATCTAGTTCTGAAATTAGTTAGATTTTCCAAATATAGTAAAAAAGTTCAGGTAGTTTTGTTGATGTGTATTTAGATAGTTAAAATTATTTCATTTCATTAATATTTTGGACATTTATCTCTTCTAAAATGTTATATTAGGTGATAGCATATCAAGCTAATAGATAGTCATAAACATATTGCATAGATAAATGTCTAATAATTTATATGATGCAAACTCCATCACAAATAGCTCCTTTCCAAAGCATTTTATTTTCCTGAACTGCTCTAAACTACATTGGTTCTGTTTTTTTCTCCCTAATTGCATTCCTCTATTCTTCCTTCTTTCATTTGATATGTATAATTCTATACTGAGTATATTTCAATCCTAAAAAATGATGCTATGAAAATGTTGCATTAAGTATGCCATCAAATTTGGAAAACTCATCAGTGGCCACAGGACTGGAAAAGGTCAGTTTTCATTCCAATCNATCTAGATGTGTATAAGAGACAGCCTCTATTCTTCCTTCTTTCATTTGATATGTATAATTCTATACTGAGTATATTTCAATCCTAAAAAATGATGCTATGAAAATATTGCATTAAGTATGCCATCAAATTTGGAAAACTCATCAGTGGCCACAGGACTGGAAAAGGTCAGTTTTCATTCCAATCTTAAAGGAAAGGCCAAAGAAAGCTCAAACTACCACACAAGTACACTCATCTCACATGCTAGTAAAGTAATGCTCAAAATCCTCCAAGCCAGGCCTCAACAATACGTGAATCATAAACTTCCAGACGTTCAAGCTGGTTTTAAAAAGGGCAGAGGAACCAGAGATCAAAATGCCAACACCTGATGGATCATCAAAAAAGCAAGAGAGTTCCAGAAAGACATCTATTTCTGCTTTATTGACTATGCCAAAGCCTTTGACTGTATGGATCACAATAAACTGTGGAAAATTCTGAAAGAGATGGGAATACCAGACTACTTAACCTGACTTTGAGAAATCTGTATGCAGGTCAGGANGGGTCACAAAGAGTCAGACATGACTGAGCATCTGAAATGAACTGAACTGATGGAGCCCAGTTCATATCACGTGGCCTCTTTGATATCTTTTGAAGTTGTGGTCCATAGGCCCTGAATCTCTGCTGTCTGCCCTGAGGTCTTTTCCGAAACTTGAGGAACTCATTTAATCTAGAAAAACACACTCTGGATTGTGGAAGAGTTAGTGCCCATGGGGACAGTGCTGAAGCAACTGGGGAAAGGAGCTAGTGAATAAATATTACAATTTATTGTAGTAAATAAATATTGCAATTCTTTTGTACAGTTCTTAAAACCATTGTCTTCATGCTTCTCAGAAAGTCACAGAGGACTCAAATTTGTAAGCAGTCTTTTGCTCCCTGCCTGCCCAGTTTGCTGGGTTCACTTCCACCTGCCTGCACCCAAATTTCTCTCTGTTCTCAGAAGAAATCAACTAAGTCAACTCTTTATAAATATTCATTTATATTTGTATATATTTTATACTCCATAAATATTCATTGATAAATAAATGGCTTCTCATTGTTTAGCCGAATCCTTTACAAAGTATCTAAATGAATGTCTTTAAACAATAGTAACACCACCACTTTCGAAACCCAAGGTTCCATTAAGTCCATGATTTGCTGATTATTAGATTATAAAATTATTATGGAGTATGAAAATGTTAGACACAATTGTCTTTGACTATTAAGCAACTATTGAGTTGGCCAAAATTTCTATCAATGTTGTAGTTCAGTCACTCAGTCATGTCAGACTCTGCGACTCCCAGGGACTCTAGTACTCCAGGCCTCCCTGTCTTTCACTGTCTCCCAGAGTTTGCCAAAACTCATGTCCATTGAGTCATAATGCTGTCTAACTATCTCATTCTCTGGTGTCCTCTCCTCTTCCTGACTTCAATCTTTCCCATCGTCAGGGTCTTTTCCAAAGAGTCGACACTTTGCATCAGGTGGCCAAAATATTGGAGCTTCAGTATCAGTTCTTCCAATGAATAAACAGGAATGATTTCCTTTAGGATTGACTGCTTTGATCTCCTCGCAGTCCAAGGGACTCTCAAGAGTCTTCTCCAACATCATAGCTTGAAATGATCAATTCTTTGATGCTCAGCCTTCTTTATGGTCCAACTCTCACATCTATATGAGACTACTGGAAAAACCACAGTTTTGACTATACAGAACTTTGCTGGCAAAGTAATATCTCTGCTTTTTAATATGCTGTCTAGGTTAGTCATANTATTACAATTTATTGTAGTAAATAAATATTGCAATTCTTTTGTACAGTTCTTAAAACCATTGTCTTCATGCTTCTCAGAAAGTCACAGAGGACTCAAATTTGTAAGCAGTCTTTTGCTCCCTGCCTGCCCAGTTTGCTGGGTTCACTTCCACCTGCCTGCACCCAAATTTCTCTCTGTTCTCAGAAGAAATCAACTAAGTCAACTCTTTATAAATATTCATTTATATTTGTATATATTTTATACTCCATAAATATTCATTGATAAATAAATGGCTTCTCATTGTTTAGCCGAATCCTTTACAAAGTATCTAAATGAATGTCTTTAAACAATAGTAACACCACCACTTTCGAAACCCAAGGTTCCATTAAGTCCATGATTTGCTGATTATTAGATTATAAAATTATTATGGAGTATGAAAATGTTAGACACAATTGTCTTTGACTATTAAGCAACTATTGAGTTGGCCAAAATTTCTATCAATGTTGTAGTTCAGTCACTCAGTCATGTCAGACTCTGCGACTCCCAGGGACTCTAGTACTCCAGGCCTCCCTGTCTTTCACTGTCTCCCAGAGTTTGCCAAAACTCATGTCCATTGAGTCATAATGCTGTCTAACTATCTCATTCTCTGGTGTCCTCTCCTCTTCCTGACTTCAATCTTTCCCATCGTCAGGGTCTTTTCCAAAGAGTCGACACTTTGCATCAGGTGGCCAAAATATTGGAGCTTCAGTATCAGTTCTTCCAATGAATAAACAAGAATGATTTCCTTTAGGATTGACTGCTTTGATCTCCTCGCAGTCCAAGGGACTCTCAAGAGTCTTCTCCAACATCATAGCTTGAAATGATCAATTCTTTGATGCTCAGCCTTCTTTATGGTCCAACTCTCACATCTATATGAGACTACTGGAAAAACCACAGTTTTGACTATACAGAACTTTGCTGGCAAAGTAATATCTCTGCTTTTTAATATGCTGTCTAGGTTAGTCATAGCTTTTCTTCCGAGGAGAAAGTGTCTTTTAATTTCATGGCTGCGGTCTCTGTCAGCAGTGATTTTGGAGCCCAATAAAATAAAGTCGGTCACTGTTTCCATTGTTTCCCCATCCATTTGCCATGAAGTGATGGGACCAGTTGCCATGATCTTGCCAAATGTTCTTGAATGTTGAGTTTTAAGCCAACTTTTTCACTCTCTTCTTTCACTTTCATCAAGAGGCTCTTTAGTTCCTATTCTACTTCTGCCATAGGTGTGGTGTCATCTACATATCTGAGGTTATTGATATTTCTGCCTGCAACCTTGATTCCAGCTTGTGCTTAATCAATCCTGGCACTTCACATGATGTACTCTGCATATAAGTTAAGTAAGCATGGTGACAAATACAGCCTTGACATAACTCTTTTTCCTATTTGGAACCAGTCCATTGTTTCACATCCAGTTCTAATTGTTGCTTCTTGACCTGCATACAGATTTTTCAGGAGGCAGGTAAAGTGGTCTGATATTCCCTTCTCTTGAAGAATTTTTCACAGTTTGTGGTGATCCCACAGTTAAAGGATTTAGAGTACTCAATGAATCTGAAGTAGTTGTTTTTCTGAAATTCTTTATTTTTTCTATAAGCCAGTAGATGTTGGCAATTTGATTTCTGGTTTCCTCTGCCTATTCTAAACCCAACTTGTATATCTGGAAGTTCTCAGTTTATGTACTGTTGAAGCCTATCTTGAAGGATTTTGAGAATTACCTTGCTAGCATGTGAAATGAGTGCAATTGTGCAGTAGTTTGAACATTCTTTGGCATTGCCCTTCTTTGAGATTGAAATGAAAACTGACCTTTTCCAGTCCTGTGGCCACTGCTGGGTTTTCCAAATTTGCTGGCATATTGAGTGCAGCATTTTCAGAGCATCAGCTTTCAGGATTTAAATAGCTCAGCTGGAATTCCATCACCTCAACTGACTATCTTTGTTGGTAGTGATGTTTCTTAAGGCCCACTTGACTTTGCACCCCAAGATGTCTGGCTCTAGGTAAATGATCACATCATCGTGGTTATCCGGATTATGAAGATCTTTTTTGTATAGTTCTTCTGTGTATTCTTGTCATTGCTTCTTAGTATCTTCTGCTTCTGTTAGGTCCATACCGTTTCTATCATTTATTGTGCCCATTTCTGCATGAAACATTCCATTGGTATACCATGGTATAAGATGTCAATAACTTACCAAAAACCCCTGAACAAGTTTTTTGGCTGTTGCAACGAGTTCCCTTTGTGTGTATGTGCTCAGTCATATCTGACTCTTTATGACCTCAAGGATGTGGCCCGCCAGGCTCTTCTATGCATGGAATTTTCCAGGCAAGAATACTGGAGTGGTTTGCCATTTCCTCCTCCAGGAGATCTTCCCAACTGAAGGATTGAACCTGGGTCTCCTGTATCTCCTGAATTGGCAGGTGGATTCTTTACCACTCTCTTACCTGGGAAGCCCCATGAATAAATATTACCTTTGTATGATTCTAAAAGTTTAACAATTATTTATATTTTTCAAGATGCTGTATTACACCATTCATGGCTTAAACACTTTGCATTTCCTGTGTGAAACAGTATGTTTATGTTATGGATATAAATCTGGTTTTGAAAAAGTAATTAAAAAGTTAAGATGGGCATTTTATTTGGAGGGATACATACATGAAGAGAAGGTTTCTGGAGAATTAAATAAATAACACTTAATATTTAATACACAATAAAATTTAATATTATAACAAAATGGAAATTTCTAGTGATGTTCCCTGGTTTATAATATTAAAGTAATATTTCATTGAAACAAGTATGGGAAGTTTTATATGATATGAAATTGATCGTAAAAATTTGTAGGTCAATTGTAAGATAAACCACATAGCAAATAAAATTCTTAAAGGATAAAAATATCCAAAGTTTCATTTCTGAAGCAGAAAAGTAACACAAGTGTGGCAGACAATTTTCTTTACTCTTGACATTTATTTATTTATATAATAAAATTTAATTGTCTGTGCCTCTTAAAAATGGCTTATTTGCTGTTATTTAGAGATAGTACATTTATTTCACCAGTTACATTTTAAGGTTTGAAAATATATCTGCTTTTACATTTTATAAGTGTCAAAAATGATGTTAGCTTTTCTTAATACGCTGTGTTTTAAGCTGTTTCCCTAATTTAATAAAATCTAGAATTTTAGAAACAGATTAATAATATTATTTTTGTCACATGTATATTTATACTGATATGGATGTATAAATAAATGCCTGAAATTTAAGATTCTATTTCAAATAGATTTTTTTTTTTTTTTTTTGTTTGGGTTTCTTGTTTCATTTGAAATGTTGTGCATTTCACAGTCAGTGTTGTGTATTTCATACAGTGTACATATGTGAAAATTTTTAATGCTTTTTTATCTCTGAGAATTTAGCTGTTGCCTTTTTTTTTGATAAGGAATGTTTCAGTAGCATTGTGTAGTTGTTTTAATATTATATAATATATATAATATTATGAAATTAAATGATTTTTCAACAAGTTGTTCATCTTAAAGATATTTTACTTCAGTTCTACTAAAAATTGAATGATTGTGTCACCTCAAGATTTGTATGCTGAAACTACACCACTAATGTAATGGCATTTGGAGGTGGGGCCTCTGGGAGGGGCTTAGGTCACAAAGGTAGAGCCCTCATAAAAGAGATTCACGTGCTTATAAAATAGATCCAGAGAGCCCCTCTACCATCTGAAGACAAGGAAAAAATTCTGTTCTATGAACCAGGAGGTCAGATTTCACCATATCTTGAATTATCCAGTTCCTTGATCCTAGACTTCCCAGTCTCTAGAATGGTGAAAAATCAATTTCTGTTGTTTATAAGCTACCCATTCTCTTGGTATTCTGTTAGAGAATCTTGACCAAGACAAGCACCTATAGACTTAAATTTTCTTTTTACTTTCATATTATATTTATATTATATTCTTTTACTTCCATATTATATATTATATTTTCCATATTGTGTTACAAATATAAGCTAACCTGTTTAGCNATTCTCTTGGTATTCTGTTAGAGAATCTTGACCAAGACAAGCACCTATAGACTTAAATTTTCTTTTTACTTTCATATTATATTTATATTATATTCTTTTACTTCCATATTATATATTATATTTTCCATATTGTGTTACAAATATAAGCTAACCTGTTTAGCCAGTTTTTACAATTTATTATAATTACTGCTGCTGCTGCTGCTGCTGCTGCTAAGTAGCTTCAGTCGTGTCCGACTCTGTGTGACCCCATGGGTGGCAGCCCACTAGGGTCCCCCGTCCCTGGGATTCTCTAGGCAAGAACACTGGAGTGGGTTGCCATTGCCTTCTCCAATGCATATATGCATGCATGCTAAGTAGCTTCACTCGTGTCCGACTCCGTGCGACCCCATGGACAGCAACCCACCAGGCTCCTCTGTCCATGGGATTTTCTAGGTAAGAATACTGGAGTGGGTTGCCATTTCCTTCTCCAGTTATAATTACTATAAATAATTAATTGATTAGTGCATTTTTGCACTTTTTAAAAAATTTGGTTCTTGAGAGAGTGTGTGTTGTTTTTTAGAATAAATTTATTTAAACTTTATTTATTATGGCTGTTCTGGGTCTTTACTGCTGTGCACAGGCTTTCCCTAGTTGCTGCCAGTGGGCGGCATGGGGCTTCTCATTGCAGTGGCTTCTCTTGTTGCAGACCAAGATAAGAGCTCTAGAGGTCAGTAGTTGTGGCGCCGGTACTCGTGGGACCTTCCCTGACCCGAGACTGAACCCATGTAATTTGCCTTGGCAGGCAGATTCTTAATCACTGCTCCACCAGGGAATTTCTGCATTCCACTTTCCACTTTATAAGTGGACCAATGAGACTCTTTGCTAGCAGCAAGGAGCTATGGCAGCTGAGGGAAAAAAAAAAAAAAAGCAATGGAAGAATGTGCACACTATAGGGGAGAGAGGATAGAAACAGAAAAGAAATGTATAGAAAAGAAGAACTGGAGGAGAATGTAAACTGAGAGAAGAAAATGTCAGTGATCACATGTATAACTGACACTATTCCCTCCTGCTCTGATGATTTTCACTTTCTCTCTTGTTGAGCCTGATTAGGACATCAGAATCATCATTGCAGGACTCCAGACAGTCCTCTTAGTTACTCAAGATTAGATAAATCCTATTTATTACTCTAAGCTTAAAGGTTATTTTTCCCCCCACTTTTTTCTTTTTAAATCAGTTTTATTAAGCTGCTCTCTGTATGTCAAAACATCTAGAACATCTGGGGAACTGCTGATCAAATCACATTTTTACTTTTCTTAATAATCAGACATGATATCATGGGTATTCATTTCCAGTCTTGCAGTAATCTTCCTTTTCCTCTAATATCCCTGGATTCCACAGGGATATTTTCCAAATCATTTCCATCAGATGAAGAGGATTTTGCAGTTATTACAGGAGTTTACAAGTCAGCCTGACACAATAATATCACATTCTTAGGCAGGTGGTTTAGTTGCTAATTCATGTCCAAATCTTGTGACCCCATGGACTATAGCCTGCTAGGCTCCTCTGTCCATGGGATTCTCCAGGCAAGAATATTGGCGTGGGTTGCCATTTAACTTCTTTCCTATTGGTGAATATTCATGGAAAAGTAACCTTAAAATTACTTTCCTGTAGGTCTAAGAAAGTCCGTGAAGATCATTGTTTTTTGTTTAATTTGTTTGTCCAGTTACATCTCTAATACATTTTAATAATTTCTTATCAATTCCTTCTCCAAACTTTTGGGGTCCTGTATGTTTTAGAATGCAGTTTGTTTTTTGATTTTTACATATACATCAGCAGCACGTACATCACAAATGTGCTAAGATCTACAGCTAAAATGTGTAGTCAAATTTCTCTATTGCTGAACATGAATAGTTGCAGCTTGTGGGCTAAATAATGGCTATAGGAGACCAGTTCTGCTGCCAAATGAACTTGCACAAAAACCTTCCACAGCAATAACAATGGCAACTGAAGACTTTTGGTTTTCTAAGGTTTCAGGGTTTTGGAATTACTAATAGGATATTGAGAGACGTATTGTTAAAAAGGAGATTTAAACTTTTCTTATTATTAAACTTTATTAAACTACTCTTATTATTTAAAGTGATATTTGATCTTTCAAACTTAAGTAAACCTTTTCTGTAATGCAAATATATAGAAATTTAAATTCTTTTATGACTTTGACTTTGCACATTAAAAAAAATAGAATCTAGACAATGTCAGGTTATTTTTCTCATCTACACTGAATAGAATGGATTGAAGTTTACTTTGCTTACTGTTTTTTTTTCCCTTTGTATAATGTCTCTGAAATAGATTTTTATCTAAATTCTGTGTAAAGTAATGCAATACAACAAGACCATTTAAGTATCTTGTGGTATATTGAATGATATCTTGGGTTTTTAAGAAATGTATATTCAATGAATAAATGTATTGCCAAAAAGAAAGGTGATATTAAATTAAAGACCCAATATTTTGGCAAAGCATCATTACCCATAGGAGTCTCATTAATGCTTTGGCACAAAAATTGGGTAAACAACATAAGGTTTAGCAAATCTTTTTAGCCCCAGGGGAGGACTTTAGCATAGAGAGAACAATGTGGAACATCAGCTTTTACTGTGTTTTCCAAATGGTCATGGCTACTTTATGGAGATGAGGACACAGATAGTATTGCATTTCCCAAGTAATATATTCACAAGTGTGCAGGCATTTCAATATTGGAGGCTTTAATATCACCACAACTATCCTCCCCAAACTATCCACACCAAAACAGAGAAGTATGCACATGAAACAGTTTCTTATAAAGAAGTTTTCACATTTAAAAATGTATTTTGTATATATATATATATATTTCTTTTTTTCCTATGAATTCATTCACTACTAAGATCATGGCATCTGGTCCCATCACTTCATGGAAAATAGATGGGGAAACAGTGGAAACAGTGTCAGACTTTATTTTTGGGGGCTCCAAAATCACTGCAGATGGTGACTGCAGCCATGAAAATTTTTAAAAAGCTCTTACTCCTTGGAAGGAAAGTTATGACCAACCTAGATAGCATATTGAAAAGCAGAGACATTACTTTGCCAAAAAAGGTCCTTCTAGTCAAGGCTATGGTTTTTCCAGTGGTCATGTATGGTTGTGAGAGTTGGACTGTGAAGAAAGTCTAGTACCGAAAAATTGATGCTTTTGAAGTGTGGTGTTGGAGAAGACTCTTGAGAGTCCCTTGGACTGCAAGCAGATCCAACCAGTCCATTCTGAAGGAGATCAGTCCTGGCTGTTCTTTGGAAGAATGATGCTAAAGCTGAAACTCCAGTATTTTGGTCACCTCATGCAAAGAGTTGACTCATTGGAAAAGACTCTGATGCTGGGAGGGATTGGGGGCAGGAGGAGAAGGGGACGACAGAAAGTGGCTGGATGGCATCACTGACTCGATGGACATGAGTCTGAGTGAACTCCGGGATTTGGTGATGGACAGGGAGGCCTGGCATACTGCGATTCATGGGGTCTCAAAGAGTCGGACATGACTGAGTGACTGAACTGAACTGAACTGAAACATATCTTTCCAATTAAGATCTATATTTTCTTTGGTGGTGGTGAGATAGTACACTAATGTGCAGAATCTTGTTTTTGTTAGAACTGCATAAAATCACCCTTCTGGATGGAGAGAATTAGGACATTGTTCTACAGCAGACCGGATTGAATTTTCAGCCATCATTTGCTCCCTTGGTTGGGAGCTGTGGGAGCTGTTTAAAAATGATTTCTCTAAGTAAAATCTCTGTCTCTCTGTCTCTCTGTGTGTGTCTGTCTCTCTCTTTATCTATCTATATAAATGTATACTTGGGTGTAGTATACAGAATGAATAAATCAATAGGTGTTCACTATTAACTTCAAGCTTCTTTGAAATAAGATGATAATGCCATTACTACAATGTTTTGTTATGTTTCTCTTAATCTACTATTTTATTTTCATCCTCTCTCACACCTTAATGTTGAAATAAATGAAGACCTCCCAACTAAAATCAAACTGAGACCATTTATTAAGAACTCTCTACAGCAAAGAATTAGCCACAATCATTTGAGTTTGCCAGAGATTCAAAGGCAGGCAGGAGGTAGGGAACCTTCATAAGGAAAAAAAAGGACAAGAGTTCTGCTATGTTCTGAATGAAAAGTATTGTTGGAAGAAAGTTGGAGAAGGACTAATGAGAAGTAGTGGCATCTTTTGTGATAGGTTTGGGAAGCACATTTGATGTTCTATTGTTGATCATCAGTTGAAAGTGGGGCAGAAACATGAAAAGGGAGGAGGGATACTGGGAGTCATTGATCATATCCTGACAATTTTGGATGGGTTGGTTCTGAGGCTGTGGTTTGGTTTCCTGGGCTGGTTGCTATGGAAATTGTGGGTTCAAGTTCTATTGTCATATGTGTTCTGGCCAAGCCCATTTGTATATTCAACCTCTCATTAAGCATTTAATACACAGTGGTGACTACCTATGGCAAAAATTCCTACAGGTTTATCAGGTTTTAGGAATACAGCTCTTCATCTCCATCCCAACCAGCTTTGAAAATCACTGTCTTCAGTCTTTTGTACTTTAAAAAAAAAATAAATACCAGGAAACGATGAAATAAAAATATTTTTTAAACAATTGTTTGAGTTTAGAGAGCTTTTAATATTCTTTTATTTTTTTCCCCTCCAAGAACCCAAGAATGTCCAAAGAAGGTCTCTTTGCCAAAGGTCAATGTTTTCTGAAAAAGGACAGCCTTATATCTTATAGATAGATACTAAGACTGCTTGACTAAGGGACCCTAAAAATTCCACTCATTTGCAAGTTTGTCTCCATTGCTTTGATGATTGTGTAGCCCAAGAATCTGCGGAACAGACATATACATAGTTTGCCTAAAGCAACATAATTAGTAATTTTATAATTTAACTACCTCAGATTCTTTAACAATGCATCATTCTGTCTTTTACCATAGCCTGGTGAGTGGGCTTTCTTGCGGGCTCATACGGTAAAGAATCCCTCTGCAATGCCAGGGACCTGGGTTCCATTCCTGGGTTGGGAAGATCCCCTAGAGGAAGGAATGGCAACTCACTCTAGTATTCTTGCCTGCAGAATCCCCACAAGCAGGGGAGCTTGGTGGGCTACAGTCTATGGGGTCACAAAGAGCCAGACACGACTGAGCAACTAAGCACAGCACACACGTAGATGAGAACAGCAAAGAGAATAGGTACAGAAATACTTGAGGAGTATCCACACAACATAATTTTAGTTGAGGTTTATAAAAACCTAGTGTCATGTTCAGAAAAGCAATGATATTATTATTTTTATTTATAACATAGATATTTGATTAACCAACTATATTGAGATACACTGGAAACGAAGCTCTATGAAATCCTGTACTGGGATGTACCCTATTATTTACTACTGTTTCTACACCATATGGAATATTTTGCAGCACAACCATTCAATAAATAAATGGTAAGGAGATAGATATTTGAAAGTTACTATTTTGTTGACATTCAATAGTTCTTAACCAATCCCCTCCCTCTACACACACACACTAATGTGTCTTGCATAAATTATTCAGGGCTATTATAATCTTTGGTAAACATGATTTTGATAAGAAAAAACATGTAATTTTTATGCTAAGAAGAAAATGCTGATTTGGGGAGAAAATGTTTAATCTCATCTTAATTTTATTCTTTCAGAATAAAGTTCATCCTTTCTGAATTTATGTCTCTTGGTTGTCTGTTTTTCTCTAGTTAATCTTCAAAGTAACAAATCCTTAATGTGTTGTGTTAATTATTTTTATTATTTATGCATCAGAAATTTTTGTTTGACTTTTGCATTTTTTCTTTCATTCAACATTTTGACAACTTATCATGTTTCAGACCCTACATTGGGTATTATAAGTCTGAAGAATGACTTCAGCCTTTAACCTCATGGAGATCTTCTATTTCCATGTTTCACTTTCTTTCAGGACAAAATTTTTTAAAAAATGAATTTCTCACAAAAATCACAGAATTCCATGTTTTCTTACATACTCTTGGCATGATTTTGTCCTAATTAGAGCGCTCAAACTTGTGGTTGTTTTAGTTTACTCTTGTTAGTTCTCTCTACTTATTAGCATTATAAAATTGATGTAATGAAAATATGCTCAACAATTAGAATCTTCACTTGCATTTAGAAAATTTGGGTTGCAAGTGGTGCAGTCACACAAATATATTTTGAGATGAAGAGAATGAGGCAAAAATAAAGAGTCTCCAAAAATATTTCTTAATTAGTTGGTGATTTTAACATATGTTCGCACATTCTCTGCTACGCTTCCCTCCGGGAGATAGATTTAGTTATCCTCGCGTTGCATATAGGTTGGACTTAGTAAACTCCTCGTAACGAACAAATGAGGCAACAACTTTTATAAAATATAATTTTACAGTAGCAAAACCTGGCAGACACTGTTGCAACCAAGTGGTCAAGGTTAACATCACCAGATGATATTTAATATCATCTACTTCCCAACAGGCTGCAATCAGGAGGGCATTTCATTTCTCTGGCATTATCTCCAATATTCATAGCATCATCTAACTGTGAGGAAATATTAGACAAACCAAGTGGAAAGACATTCTAGCAAATATTGGACTAGTTCCTTCAAAACTTCAAGAGTGTGAAAAGCAAGGAAACACTGAGGAACTAAATGCAACATAATATTATGGACTGTGACTTGGAATAAGAAAAAAAAAGGACATTAGTGCAAAAACTGGAAAAATATTAATAAAGTATCTAGTTTAGTTAATCCTATTGTAATAGTTAATTTTTTCATTACGCGGCATGAAAAGATGTTAACTTTAGGGGAAGCAGGAGGGATTGACAAGTACTCTGCATGCTCTCTGTAACTCTTCCATAACCCTAAATCTATTTCAAAATAAGAGTTTTAATAATCAGTCTCTGTCACTTTATTGAACACTGGCCAGTTTCATAAAAATACTATAGTTTTGTGAAATCAACTCTTCTTCAAATTGTCTCTTTGCTTCTATGCTAATGTCAACTTGTGATTCTAAACTTTCTTATTTCTGTTTTATGTAAAATCTATACATTAAGAAATATAACAAGCATATTATTATTTGACAAAAAAAATTCTCTGGAATTTGTGATAAGCTGATACTTTCCATTTTGCCTTTCTATGGATGAAAGAGCACTGATCTAGGTATCTAAAGACAGAATCTGGACCCAGATACGCTACTTCAAAGCATGTGCTGATACAATTGTTCAGCCTTTTTAGAATTCAAATTTCTTATCTGAATATGTACTTATGTTTATATAAACTTAAGAGATAGCAATTCTGCCAAAAATAGTTTCAGAAATTAGCTGTATTACTTAAAAAAAGAATAAGAACTTATTAAAAATACTAAGTATTAATGAATATTAAAAACAAATTACATATTTATATACAAGAGCATAAAAGGATTTAAAATATAATTTTAAACATTATTTATAATAACCAAAAGAATATGTAGGAAACAAATTCTCTATGAAATTGTTAGTAAATTTCATGCAAATCCTAATAAATAAATAAAATTTTTCATGAAATTTAACAATCTGATTCTGAAAGTTATATAAAAAGTAAAAACAAAGAGTTGCTCAAAAATTTTTTGAATAATAAGAACTAGACAAGTGAACTTTCCCTGTCAGGTGTAAAAATTACTACAAAGTTATAGTAATTGAGAAGTTTTTTGTAATAACACACAAAGTAAAATGTAGATCAACTGTACAGAGCAGAGACTGTAAAAGAAACCTATTTATAAAAACATTGATATCTAATAGATATTGCCTTAGATTAAGTATATAATGGTGGATTCTGTAGTAATAAAGAAAGCTGATGATCCATATACACAAATATAATAGATTGTTACCACGTTTCATGGATAAAAATTGATACCAGAAAAATTAAAGTAATAATTTGAAAAGAAAAATTACAAAACTTATAAAAAACAGGACAAAACTTTTATCCTTATGAAGCCAGTATTAAAAATATAATATATAAAATCTAAAAGTATGTGAAAGCTCCAAAAATGCAGGAAAATGTTGAACTAAACCATTCTAAAGTTGAGTTTTTTGATGAAATAATAACAATAAAGGGAATGAAAACATGTGCTAACAAAATAGAAGACACTGGCTGAACATGTGATTATGGCATTCAGAATACATGAAGAATCATAGAAATTCATAAGAAAAAAAATGCAATAGAAAAAAAGCCATAACATAAACAATTATTTCATAGAAATCTCATTTGTCTAATTAAACATTAGATTAATTGAGCATACAAAAACATGTTCAAACTCATTGAATAAAGAAAATGAAAACCAAAACCATCATGAGATTCCATTTTACATCCTGCATTAAAACATTTAGCAATGCTGTTACTGGTGAGTATTTGAAGTAAAAGAGGACACATACACAACCAGTGTGGAGACGAATTGCTCTAATCCTTGAGGACATTCAGGCACCATGTCTATCAGTGTTAAACATTTCTAGGCCATACAACCCAATGTACTATTCCCAGAATTACATGAGGACTAGCAGACCTTTTACAAGGCAGTTTACAGCAACATTGTCGAACATAACAAGGATGATGTTGAGCAGGATAAGGGTGTAAATTCTAGCTACAACAATACTGTAGATGGATAATAGATACCAGTAGTGAGGAGAAAATAAATAAACTACAGAAAAGTGATCACATTTAGCTTAATACTTGCACAAGTGAGAAGAGGCCATGATAATAAATTTGTCCTGAAATAGCAATCACTTAACAAAAAGAAAGGTTTATTTCTTCTTGTACAGACCTATATGAGTCAAGCAATGCATTTGAGCCTCTCTTCTCCATGACTCAGAAATATCAGTTGTTTCCGATCTATGGATTTACCACTCAAAATGTTGTCTTCATTGTTGACACAAAAAGGGCAAATGCACAGAATAGCTTACTTTTCTACGCTCTGGTCTGGAAGGTACACGTGTCCTTTTGCCATTGGTCAAAAACTGTCAAGGGTCATAGGGAGATGTGGATGAATATCTGGCTATTAGGGAAATAATAAATGGAGCTACCTCAATAGCATTTTAACAAGATCAATAGCAACAACAATCACAATTTACTCTTTAGGAATAGCTAAATATGAGTTTAATTTTAAGAATCAAAGAAAAAATCAAAAATAAAAATATTGACTACATTAAGTAAGAAACAGAGCAACAGAACAACAGGGATCAGGAGGAAGAGAGAATTTTAGTAGTGCTTTATGTTAGAACTAATATAATTGGGTTACAATATTTTTTGTTATAAATAATTCTAGTATAACTTGCATTTAGATTTCACGCTTTCTCTTTCATGGATAAAANACAGAAAAGTGATCACATTTAGCTTAATACTTGCACAAGTGAGAAGAGGCCATGATAATAAATTTGTCCTGAAATAGCAATCACTTAACAAAAAGAAAGGTTTATTTCTTCTTGTACAGACCTATATGAGTCAAGCAATGCATTTGAGCCTCTCTTCTCCATGACTCAGAAATATCAGTTGTTTCCGATCTATGGATTTACCACTCAAAATGTTGTCTTCATTGTTGACACAAAAAGGGCAAATGCACAGAATAGCTTACTTTTCTACGCTCTGGTCTGGAAGGTACACGTGTCCTTTTGCCATTGGTCAAAAACTGTCAAGGGTCATAGGGAGATGTGGATGAATATCTGGCTATTAGGGAAATAATAAATGGAGCTACCTCAATAGCATTTTAACAAGATCAATAGCAACAACAATCACAATTTACTCTTTAGGAATAGCTAAATATGAGTTTAATTTTAAGAATCAAAGAAAAAATCAAAAATAAAAATATTGACTACATTAAGTAAGAAACAGAGCAACAGAACAACAGGGATCAGGAGGAAGAGAGAATTTTAGTAGTGCTTTATGTTAGAACTAATATAATTGGGTTACAATATTTTTTGTTATAAATAATTCTAGTATAACTTGCATTTAGATTTCACGCTTTCTCTTTCATGGATAAAAAGTTTTATAATAAACCTAAAGAACATCCATAATGTGGGCAATTTTAATTTTTTAAGAAATGGACTTTTCTTCATTAGAAGAAATATACAAGGAAGGCACTTATGCCACATTAAGCCATGAAATGACTCTTTAGTGCAAACCTATAAATTCCTCTTGTGTTATAAATTTTTAATATCTTTTCCTTGACTGTGTCTCTCCCTTCTTCTCTTGATTTATTAAACATATTAAATAGCATAAAATTAAACTTTATGTTACCCCTAAGTAATGGCAAATCAGTCCTAAGATTGATTTTGATAATCCACAAAAGTTGAGATTTGAAATATTTTATTCATGCCCTAAAAATTATCTGGACTCTAGCTACATACATAAAAGTGCCCAGAAATATAAGACTGCAGCTTAATCTGGCCTTCGGGAGAATCCGAAGAAAATCGCATACTCAGAGGTTTTCCCCTTCTACACCTTTATTTCAGAGCCCCAAAGCACAAAAGCTGGCTTCATGATTTATCAAAACTTCTAAGCAATTCACTTCCTTTCTTCTTATCCATTACAGGTAATACGTTGGTGAAGTCAACCCCTGGTGATTTTGTACTCCTTTGGGGAAGACAATTGTTAGTCTGCTGTGGTATACTAAAGGCAAATTCTGCCCAGCTAATATAATCTTTGAGTTTTTCCTGAGGTTTTGGAGTTCACTGCAATATGACTTGCATAGTAACTAGCCTGCAAAATGGAGGGAGTGACAGGAATGTACTTCCTGATAAGACTCGTCCAGAACAGAAAGCCTAAGATATAAATAGAGAGGAAGTTTCTATTGGGTTTTACCTACCAGAAGAGTTTTCTCAGTTTCTGACACTCACCTCCTGCTCCCAAGTGACACTATGTGAGGAACAGAGAAACTCAGTTCAGAGAAAGAAAAGAGACATGCCTTAGAGAGGATTCTATTTTCTGTCTAGGAAATTCAGGGATCTGTATATGTGTATATATATATATATAATTTTTTTTTTCCAGTGGATTGATGGAAATTCCTAAAATCTCCAATGGCATTGACCTTCTTGGCAGCAGAGAAATCACTGAAACACTTTCACCACACAAAAATGGAAAGAATTAATTTTGGATATTTATCCCAGAGGCAAACAGTAAAACTGAAGATTGAAGGATAGTGGTCAAAGAATGGCTTCTATCATTCACTTTCTTATTAAGCAAATAACATTGCATTACCTATTTCTGTACAAATAGCCATATCTCATAAATAGAGCCCCTTCTGACATTAAAATGAGTGATTATTGCACATATCTGTGACAAATATAACAGCTTAAATCATAAAAAAATATATAGGTAAAACAGTAGATGTTCTTTTTCTGATTACTTTAGAAGATACATCATAGTTTTATTAAGAAATAATCAATTCCTCAGAATTAATTTAAAAACTTGTGGTTTTGAGTAATACAATATTCTTGGAATTTTTCATTTATTTATTGATAAATTTATTTATTGATAGAGCACTTGATATATTCCCAAACTCAGTAGCTAGTGGGCTTTTAATCAACATAGTTTTAAGATAACATGTACTGAAGAAAAAAAGCATCAATAATTAGGAAACCAAAGAGAAATAAATATCAGAAGAGAAGCAACTAGAGACAGGAAATTCAATGTTCCCATTAAGTTTTTAATCTTTATGTTATAGGAATGAAGAAAATAGAATGAAGTTTTACTTTATTGTAAATATCAAAACGTAGAAAGTGAGTCATTTATATTTTGAGGTGATAATTATAGTTTTTCTTTTTATATTATATGAAATAATTTCACTCTGTTAAAAAATAATTGTTTACATTTTGATGAACTAAGCTCATGCTATTTATTATTTCTAATAAACATTCAATTTTATTATACAGAGTGTTTGTGATATTAAGAGTAAGTACTGCTAATGATACAATTTGTATAAATTCAAGCAAAAATTTAATAAGAAGCTAGAAGTAATTTCTAATTTTTGAATCCTTTATAAATTAAATAATGATAAATATAGAGCAAGAAAAGTGAACAAATAGACAAATATTCTATTTAGACAAGAAAACTATCAAAACTTTTATGACTAAATTTAGTCATAAAAATTAAAAATGAGTATTGATTTTGAATTTCACATAAGAACATGAGAGATGCATGAGTGTTTACACGTGATGTTTACATGTGATGTTTAATGTGACATCACAGAAACAAAAAACTCATTACTTAGTTGCTGTTGTTGTTCAGTTGCTCAGTCATATCCCACTCTTTGTGATCTCATGGGCTGCAGCATGCCAGACTTTCCTGTCCTTCACCATCTCCCAGAGTTTGCTCAAACCCATGTTCATTGAGTCAGTGATGCCATTCAAAGATCTCGTCCTCTGTCTTAGTAGGAAGTCGATTCATAATGCCTAAATTTGAAAAATCAAAATGTTGCTTGAACTTGGTACTTAGAGGTATCATCATAAACATACAAACTATTAGTTAAACAAATTGGAAAGAATCGTTACTCTAGAGAAGTAACTATGGCATTAGCAAAGGAAAACTATGTTTTTCCTTAAATAATTGGATTAATCAGTAATACAAAGGCAATTTAAAAAATAAAAGCAAAGAAATGGTAATGGACCAATTATAAGAAATTCATATTAAAGAGCTTTGCATGATAAAATTTGGATTTTACTCTGAAGGACTATATAGAACAAATCCAAGAGTTTGGAGTAAGAAAGTGAGATACTTTTTCTCAAACTGCCATGAGAAACTTCAATCTTTTTCTAATTTTAATATTATGTCATGATTTCATCTCCTTTACATTAAGAAACTATTTGATGTTGGTGCATGCTTTGGTAAAACACAGACACATATTTTGTATATGTTCTCATTTCACACAGACACACAAACAAAATGAAAATCTGGTGTATGTAAATTGGTGTCCATAAAATTAAAAAAAATTTAAAATAATAGCAAATGCAGAAAAGATATAGGAGTCCAGCTGTCTTCTATGAAACCAGATATTAAAGATTTGCCAAAATGTAAAGCTGTTTTAAAAGTAAATAAGCCGCTGAAGTGACTTCGAAGCTGTTCCTTGGTGGCTCAGATGGTAAAAAGAAAACTGCCTGCAATGCAGGAGACCCAGGTTCAACCCCTATGTAGGAAGATCCTGTGGAGTAGGAAGTAGCAACCCACTCCAGCATGCTTGCCTGGAGAATTCTATGGACAGAAGAGCCTGACGGGCTACAGTCCATGGGGTTACAGTGTCAGATAGGACTGAGCAACTAACACTTTCACTTTCATCTCGTGGAAGATAAGGAAAACCTGTAATGACTGAGAAGCTCCTGGAAGGCCTCTGTGGGACAGCCATTTGATATTAGGACTGAAAGGAAAACAGGAGCAGCATGTTGTAACCTCCTAAAGGACAACTAGACCATAAAGGCCTCTGGGCTTTTTCTTTGGTATTGATTATAATTTTTTTTTAAAATTATTCTTAGAGGTTTGGTTTCAGAACTCCTTTTCATTCTTAAATGTTTTAAAATATTTTAAAAAAGATGTTATTCGGTAGCCTAAGAAACTTTTTTAAATGTGTGTGGATGTGTGCTAGGTTGCTTCAGTTTGTCCAACTATTTGTGACCCCATGGACTGCAGCCCACCAGGCTCCTCTGTCCATGGGATTCTCCAGGCAAGAATACTGGAGTGGTTGCCATGCCTTCTTCTAAGGGATCTTCCCAACCCAGGGTTTGAACCAGGGAACCAGCATCTCCTGTGGCTCCTGCCTTGTAGGCAGATTCTTTACAGCTGAGTCACCAGGGAAGCCCTTTTAAATGTAGCAATGTTTACTAATGTTTACCATTTTAGAAACTGNGCCATGCCTTCTTCTAAGGGATCTTCCCAACCCAGGGTTTGAACCAGGGAACCAGCATCTCCTGTGGCTCCTGCCTTGTAGGCAGATTCTTTACAGCTGAGTCACCAGGGAAGCCCTTTTAAATGTAGCAATGTTTACTAATGTTTACCATTTTAGAAACTGAATTGGGGCAATTGTTAGAATATTTACACAATAACTTGTTTGAGAAAATAATGGTAAATCGTTGCACGTTGACATATTTCATGAAACTAAATAAAATTAAAGCATTTTATGAAAAAGCTTTATTTTACGTATTGGCAAATGTCTTTAATATGTGACGAAAGTGCTGCACTCAATATGCCAGCAAATTTGGAAAACTCAGCAGTGGCCTCAGGACTGGAAAAGGTCAGTTTTCATTCCAATCCCAAAGAAAGACAATGCAAAAGAATGCTCAATCTATCGCACAACAAACTATTGCACTCATCTCACATGCTAGTAAAGTAATGNATTGACAACTACAATGGGGGTGTGGGGAGGAAGGAAAGAAAAAAGACAAAAAAAGTTAAAAGAAAAAAATCCAAAAGAATCTACAGAACAAGTCAAAACATAAGAATAATAAACGTTTTTCTTGACTCACTTCATTCAGAGTCCTCTCCCTTGGTGGAAGTCACAGTCCACCTCAACTCCATAGGATGCCTTCCAACACTGTCCTGGTCTCTGGACCTTCTGTGGGGGCAACTCAGATTCTAATCTGGTCCTACTTCTTTGTGTTCTTGCCTCCAATGTCCATAACTGTCAGAACTAGTGCATTTTCTTTTGTGGAAGCTCCCACTCCAACACAGAGTCTGCCTAGTTGATTGTAACAATTTAATTTGCAGCTTGTACACCTGGTTGGACTTCCCAGGTGGCTCAGACGGTGAAGCATCTGTCTACAGTGTGGGAGACCCTGGTTCAACCCCCGGGTTGGGAAGAATCCCTGGAGAAGAGAATGGCAATCCACTCCAGTACTCTTGCCTGGAGAATCCCGTGGACAGAGGAGCCTGGTAGGCTACAGTCCATGGGGTGGCAAAGAGTCAGACATGACTGAGCGAATCTTAGATTTCTTAGATTAGACACCTGGTTGGAAGGCTTTGGGTCTTCCTCCTTAGTCACATGGCCCCTGGATTTCAATTGTGGTTTTGGTTCCACCTCTGCATGTGGATTGTCCACTGGGGTTTGCTCCTGAGGCTGCCCTAGAGGACTTGGGTCTGCCCCAGTGAGGGCCAGGTGTTGGGGTGGTATAGTTGCTTGGGCTTCAGGGGTTCTGGCAGCACCATGTACTCAGGGGAGTTGGTGGCTAATGCAGCAGGAAATATAGTGCTCTAGAAGGGCATGGCAGCCAGTATTGACCAATACACTTCAGTATTGGGGTACCCTCAGGGGGAACATCCCTGACAGAGAAGCCTGGCAGTCCACAGCCCACAGGTTTGTAAAGAGTTGGACACGACTGAAGTGACACTGCGTGCATAGATGCAAGACTCCTTTTTGCCTGTGGTGGCTCTGCCCCAGTCGGGGTTGAGCATGAAGGTGCTGCAACTATTTGGGTTGTCAGAACCCTGGTGGTGCCAACTGTGCAGGAACATGGAATGCCTCAGCTGCAGGAGTTATGGCCCTATCAGAGTGTTTTTTTGAGCCTCTGGTAGCTAGTGATCAGAAAGCCTCTTTGGTCAGTCTTTCTCCATAGTTCCACCTGTTCGGGCACTTAGAGGGCTCCCTTGCCTGGGAACCTTCTCTGTTGTTCGGTGTATCAGGCACATAGATGCCCCCCCCCCACTGCGGCTGGGGTCCTACTCTGTAGATCTGAAGTGCCTGCACATCAGGCACTTAAAGAGGCACCCTGGGTGGGGTCCTACTCCACAGTCCGGTGCCTCACGTGCTTGATGGGCCAGCTTTTCTGTTCCGCTGCCGATGCTGGAGTGTGGGGAGAAATGGGCTATGGTGATGGCTCCACCGCTATACATGACTCAACAGTATCGCCTTGTTTGCATGGCTGCTTGGCTTTCCTCCACAGACATTTCTCACCGCAATCTCCTCCCTCACATCCCCTTGATATGTCTCTCTGCAGTCAACAGTAGCCCTCATCTGAGGACTGGTCCAGAATCCCTAAACTCCGGCTCCCAGCCACTGCACCTTCCAGGGGATCTATGTCCCTGTCCCAGGTAGGTATGGCTGTGGCAAGGACAGTCTGATTCTCATTTCATTTAGGCTGCCACAGATCAACTGTTCACTCTCAGCCTTAAATGTGTCTCCTCTGACTCAGACAATTGCCCCTTTTTGGGGATCAGACCCCTACTTCAGTCCCCCCACCCACTGAGGGCAGGTCCAGTCCTGCTGACACTCCTGTTTTTCCCCCTAGTTCCATCACCCTACTGAGTTTTGCATGATTCTATATATTCTTTTCTGCTGGTGAGGTACTGCTGTCCGCTCTCAGCTGGCGCTCTGCATGCAGTTCTGTGTCTGAAGGCATATTTCTGATGTATCCATGGAGAGAGATATACTCCACATCCACCTACTTTTCCCCCATCTTTTTCTCCCAGAAATTTTCTATTAGACAGTCTTTCAAATGAGAATGCTTTTCTTTGAAAAAAATTGATGGCTGAGTTTGCAACTGATACACCTGACTTTCCTTCAGATAGCTGTAGTGACTTATACAAACTCCTCATTTCTTCACTTAAAATATTGAAAATAATGCATATTCAAGTGTCAAGATTAAATAAAGTTGGTAATTTTTAGGGCTTTTTCAAGAGTATTTTTAAAGTGAAATGCTGAGTGGATAATGGCGAAGAATTCAGTGACTAGGAATCCAGTTTGATACCACATTTAGAACTAATACAAACTATATAAAAATTCTAAATATTCTTTCTAATTATGTTTAGAATTAATTGTGCATAATTTTTTCCAAATGACTTAAATAATGAAATTTTCTAGAATAAATATAGCATAGTATCTATTTTCAGATATGCATGTATTTTTTTCTACTTAAAGAACAGGACACATTTTACTCTAAAAAAATGAAAAATGATATTTTTTAGTTTGGAGAAGAAATATTTTTTGACCTCTATTACCAATCAGTACACATATGAACAAAAATTCTATTTTCTCTCATAATATATGTCAGAAAAATATACTTATAGTCATGGAAAACTGTGGACTGTATATTTTTATAAGGAGTTTTGTAAAGGATTTTACTAATAGGATTATTTATGATGATAAAAGATAACTTTTAAATTTTATTTTTGCCTAATACAGGAAATATAAAACTATCCGATGTGTTGTTTACTATGTTATTTTGAAACCTTTTAGTAGTTCTTTTTCTTTTATGGTAGACTAATTCTTAATAATGAGTACTTAAAGGGTAAGTTGCAGGGGACATATACTTCTAAATTTTTAATGACTAAGATTATTTGAAAGAACTCTTAAATTTTCTTTCATGTTTTATTAACTTTTTTCCATATATCATATTTAAAAGTAGCAGGTAAAATTGTAAAAGAATTCTAGGTTAATATATATTACATATATTAACTAGATTTCTAAATTACCTTTGCAGGATAAAGAATTATAGTCTACTTCAAACAGAAAGTATACCTAAAATTACTCCCCTAATCTTTAATTCAGGTCAAAGTTTTAAATCTCTAGTTGTCTTGGCTGAAAATGCTTTTTACTCTTTTTTGCTATTTTCTAAATCTAGTTGAATTTTCAATAGAAAATCAAATGTCATGTCTTTAAAACATATTTATTTGAAATTTTCTCAAACCAATATACCTTTACTGCAAAAACAAATATAAAGAGTTATTCATTTCTTAAAATTTAGAGTTAAACATAAACACTTAAAAGTAAAATAAAAAAATAAATGTGTAGAATAGCAAAAGATATTTTAATTTCCTTAAAATTAGAATTGACTACTATAATATCTTCCAGATGACTATCTAACTCATGTGAGGTAAACAGCTTCCTGGTCTGTAATGAAGCTGTAACATTTTCAATTTTCTCCCAGCTGGACAACAACTTGCATCAACAGCTGCTCCATCTTTGCCTAGGGGCCATTGAAGACCTGGATTTCAAAAGAGACAAACTAGCTAAGAGCAATGAATTGATGAAGCAGCCATTTGAATTTGGACAGTTATTTACTTCCTTACTTAAACAAGCAGGTTTAGACTCAGTTTTTGTCATGGAAAGTTTACTTTTTTATTTCAAAAGCATAGTCTCATAGGAATTTAATATTGTATAGCTAGGAAATTATGCATTGAATATGTATATATATCTATATATGAATTATGAGCTAGCTTGGCTTTTTAGAAGGTCAAGCATCAGAAACATTTTTAAGATAGTCATCTTTTCTCAGGCATGTATTTTTCCCAAATGTCTTAATAATAACTTGATACAATGTCCAACATTTAGAGCTTTGGCCTGGACCCTGGTGTCGGTGCTAGCCAATGAGAAGTGAAGAATCAGAATAGAGATAGAGAGACCCAACTGTTGTGATAGACAAGGGGTCTTTGTGAAATCTTAAAACAAAGAAGGATCTTTGAATATAGTTTTACACTCTTGCTACTGAATTATTTCATAATCAGTTCAATTCAGTCACTCAGATATGTCGACTCTTTGTGACCCCATAAAATACAGCACACCAGGCTTCCCTGTCCATCATTAACTCCTGGAGCTTGCTCAAACTCATGTTCATCTAGTTAGTGATGCCACCCAACCATCTCATCCTCTGTCATCCCCTTCTCCTCCTTCCCAGTATCAGGGTCTTTTCCAGTGAGTCAGTTCTTCACATCAGGTGACGAAGTATTGGAGCTTCAGCCTTAGCATCAGTCCTTCCAATGAATATTCGGGTTGACTTCCTTTAGGATTGACTGGTTTGATCCCCTTGCTGTCCAAGTGGCTCTCAAAAGCGTTGCTCAATGCCACAGTTAAAAAGCAACAATTCTTTGGTGATCAGCTTTCTTTATGGTCTAACTCTCACATCTATACATGACTCCTGGAAAAACCATAGCTTTGACTATAAAGACCTTTGTCAGTAAAATAATGTCTCTGCTTTTTAATATGCTGTCTAGGTTAGTCATAGATTTTTTTTCCAAGGAGCAGGAGTCTTTTAATTTCATGGCTGCAGTTACCATCTGCATCTTGGAGCCCAAGAAAATAAAGTCTGTCACTGTTTCCATTGTTTCCCCATCTATTTGCCATGAAGTGATGGGATCAGATGCCATGATCTTAGTTTTTTGAATGGTGAGTTTTAAGCCAGCTTTTTCACTCTCCTCTGTCACTTTCATCTTGAAGCTCCTCAGTTCCTCTTTGCTTTCTGCCATAAGGTGGTGTCATCTGCATATCTGAGGTTACAAATATTTCTCCCACCAATCTTGATTCCATCTTGTGCTTCATCCAGCCCAGCATCTCACATGATGTACCCTGCATATAAGTTAAATAAGCAAGGTGACANGCTTTTTCACTCTCCTCTGTCACTTTCATCTTGAAGCTCCTCAGTTCCTCTTTGCTTTCTGCCATAAGGTGGTGTCATCTGCATATCTGAGGTTACAAATATTTCTCCCACCAATCTTGATTCCATCTTGTGCTTCATCCAGCCCAGCATCTCACATGATGTACCCTGCATATAAGTTAAATAAGCAAGGTGACATATATAGCCTTGACATACTCCTTTTCCAATTTGTAAATATTTTGTTGTTCCATAATAACACAACATAGTAAAATATACACTTTCTTCCTTCGTCCTCCTTCCTCTCCCTGCCCATTCCTTCCTGATGAAGTCACAGATCTAACATAGTAGCTATCATTTTCTTCTTGTTAGTGCTTATTAGAAGGGTCTACTAAAATCCCAGGTCTGGGGTCAAAAGAAGAAGCTTCAGTTCCTATATCTGTAAAATAAGAATGTTCCAAATGAAACTTTTGGTGTTAGAAGAAAATTGATTACTCTTATGGCAGTCTTGGTCAGGTTCTGTTTCTTAATCTGAGTTTGATTAAATATTTGAAATACTTTTGTAATTATAAGTCGATATTAATAAAGGAAACTAACACCTACTAAACCCATATTAGAAATCAAGGTAGGTTATGTACACAAAAGAAGTGGTTCCTTTCATTTAGAAGATATAAAAGAAAGTAGTCAGAAAATTGGCAAATGAAAAATTCAAATCTTTAATTAAAATTAAACTAAAAATCTTAAAGCCAATCATGACACTATGATTCAGACACAACCTCATTTTAAAATGTAACCCCTTGGTTCCCTGCACATATGTACAGCACATGCTTAGTCTCTAAGTCATGTCTGACTCTTTGCGACACTAGGGACTGTGGCCTGCCAGGCTCCTCTGTCCACGGGATTTCCCAGGCAAGAATATTGGATTGGGTTGCCATTTCCTTATGCAAATCATTCAAGTAGTTACCACCTACTCCATCCCATCATTGAATTCTCCCAACAAGCCCAAGGCTAGCATTGCTCATGGTTCCCATCTGAGTTTTACAGATGGGGCAACTAAGGCACAGGTGTAGGTAGGGGTATATAGGTATAACAGAAAATGCTATAATATGTGAGATAAGAGGAACATCAGTTTAGATTCAGAGGGAAGCTTTGGAACGTGGATGAACTGGTGAATTGTGAGTTATAAATTCAGTGGTGCCTTAGAATACCTGCGAAGCTAGACAGCTTTGCAGGCATTCGTGAATATAAACACTTCCTCAGAAAAATCACCCTTCAGCAGAGGCAAGAAGAGAGAGGAGATGAATAGAACAGTGTAGGAAAGAAGTCTGATGCATGGTAAAAGCCATGCAGGGAGTAAAGATGAGATTTTTTTTCCCAATGGAAATCACAAAGAATAAAGTTGTCTTTGCCTTGTTGTTAAGTCACTAAGTCATGTCCAACTCCTTGTGACCCCATGAACTGCAGCACGCCAGGCTTCCCTGTCCTTCACTATCTCCCAGAGTTTGCTCAAACTTATGTCCATTGAGTCAAAGACGTCATCCAACCATATCATCTTCTGTCACCTCTTTCTCTTCCTGCCTTCTTGGGGNCCATGAACTGCAGCACGCCAGGCTTCCCTGTCCTTCACTATCTCCCAGAGTTTGCTCAAACTTATGTCCATTGAGTCAAAGACGTCATCCAACCATATCATCTTCTGTCACCTCTTTCTCTTCCTGCCTTCTTGGGGCCACACCAAAATGACAGCCAAGACTTCAGTGGCTGTGGCTGGTGCTAACTGTGAGTGTCAGCAGTACAGAGCTCCTGGATCTTTCTTTTCAAAAGGCTGGCATCAGAGTTATTCCTTGTCTCCTCCATGATACCCCCAAACAAAGATTAATTGCCATGGAAACCCTGGTGAAATGACATACTTAGATAGATAAATATATAATTTGATAGATAAATAGACTGGTAATGGATATTTGCATTTAGATGTTTGGGAATGAATCCAAAGGGATTCTGAACAAAAGCTCTTGTGCTGCATTTTCCAACACTTTAATTTGAAAGCAGTTTTTAAATTTCTCCTAGACTCATTATTTCTTTTGCCGGGGGGTGGGGGAGGGAGAGGGGGGAGGAAGTGAGGAGCAATACTTTTTAGAAACTTTTACTAAGTAAAAGAAGGACTTTATAATGGGTCTGATTTGTGTACAGAATACTGAAGCACCCAGAATAGCACCATAGGGGTTCCCAGAGTCTGGTCTAACAGATTATATGTAAGACTATATACATGTGGAAAGAACTTAGGTTATTTTGGAAGAAGAACTAAGATCATAGTTGAGAAGCATGTGTGATGTTTGGCTCTCACACAGGTGAGAGTTTAGAAGATGGGTAAATATTAGACAGTGTCACCCATTCAACGGACATGAATTTGAGCAAACTCAAGGAGATAGTGAAGGACAGAGGAACCTGGTGTGCTGCAGTCCACAGAGTCACAAAGAGTTGGACACGACTTAGTGACTGAACAACAACAACAATACATATATCAAAAGGGTCAGGAATCTTCACAAGGAGTCCAGAGAGGCCATGCCTAGGGATTATAATTCTAGATTTGCAATTATATGTGATTCTAGGAAGGCAGGAGTTGCAGTACAAAGGAATCATTCCAGATTCTACAGCTGTAGCATTAATAAATTGCTTTCAAAGGTCAGATTTATACTAATGATAAAATTATGAGCTGAATCTTGATCTCCTGTAAAGAAAACTTCCCTAATGTGTTAAGAGTGAATTCCTGAAATGAAGATACATTTTTCCAAGCTAGGCAGCCCTTTGAGTCAAGTGAGGTCTGGTGGTAAGAGGAAGTGGAGAAGGGAATAAGTGTGTGTACTTCACAGAAAAGGGAGGCAGGGAGATCAGTTTAACTTATTTTGCCGCTGTAACCCTGGCACTCATGAAAGCATTAAATAGGAGGACCAACTCATTTAAACCAGTTATTTTGGGAATGAAAAGGGATACTATTAATAATTAGGGTAGACAATGGTTGTAAATTGGGCACACTATCATTAAGGCAATTTTTGCATGCATCAGCTGGAATGTTCAGGACATGGAGAACATAGTTCATTCGCTTATTCAGTATTTGAGTTCTGTGTCCTTTGGACCTTTTAGCACTGGCAGAGTTGTAGGGACAACTGCTCCTCTGGCACTTATAGCTTCCTGAAGTTTTTCCCTGGTTACATTTACATAGGTCTGATTTTCAACATAGTTTGGAATTTCTTGAGAGAAGAGACTATGGCCAGTGTAGAATGTGACATAGAAATCTATGTATTAAAGGTGAAATCAGAAGAAACATAAGAGAGAAGGGAAGTAAAGATGACTCAATTTGTGAAATTGGAGTCAAATCTCAAATTCACCTTCTTTTACTCTTTCCATTTTGTGGTGGTGTTGTTTTCAGTCACTCAGTCATGTCTGACTCTTTGCAACCCCTTGAACTTCAACATGCCAGACTTTCCTGTCCTTCACTAGCTCTCACAGTTTGCTCAACCTCATGTCCATTGAGTCAGTAAATGAAATGGAATATTATAAGGATGAAACATCAACCTATAGAAACATGTTAGCTTAAATTACACAGTTTACTATTTTTTTGTCAGTAAATTGTTTTAAAAAGTCCTTTGTCAATATTTGGGCACTGACCACCAAAATTAAATGGCTTTAATTTCACCTGTGTTTTCATCTATTTGAAAGGAAAAATGAGATTTAATAAACTATTTAAAAAGTTAAAATATATAAGGATGAATTNTCTTTTATAAATAAAATAATAATGTATTTTGCTTGTTATATTAACACTTTAAAGGAAACACATAAAGGACTGAGATGAATTGTGAGTATGGAAGTGGCTATTGAAGGAAGCGATCTCATTGAAGAGATTCCTTTATATCTGGATCCAAGGAATGAGATGCTGGTCATGTGAGGATCGGGGAAAGGAACATTACAGACTGAGGAAACATCACATGCAAAGGCCCTGAGGAAGGAAATAATTTCTTATATATGAAGAACATAAGGAAAGATATTGGATACAGTTAAAGGGCTGTGATCAAGTTTAGAGTTTATCTAGGAACAATGAGAAAACAGTGTGCTTTAACAGTATGTGATTAAATGAGCATTATTTTTGTTAGGGGGAAGAGTAAACGACTGGGGCTTCCCTGGTGGCTCAGAGGTTAAAGCGTCTGCCTGCAACGCGGGAGATCTGGGTTCAATCCTTGAGTTGGGAAGATTCCCCTGGAGAAGGAAATGGCAACCCACTCCACTATTCTTTCCTGGAGAATCCCATGGACAGAGGAGCCTGGTGGGCTACAGTCCACGGGGTCGCAAAGTGTCGGACACGACTGAGCGACTTCACTTTCTATTCTGTTAGGGGGTAGAGTAAATGACTGAGAAAGAGTAAGTTAGTTGATCTGGTTAGGAGACAAAATAAAGGTCAGAAAGGGCAAACATTTAACATAAACAGAAGAGATTAAGAAGTGGTGAAGTGAGTGAAATTGCTCAGTCGTGTCTGACTCTTCTTATTCACCCAGAAAACCATGATGCTGTGATCACTCACCTAGAGCCAGAATCCTGGAGTGTGAAGTAGGAAGCATTACTAGAAACAAAGCTAGTGGAGGTGATAGAATTCCAGCTATTCTAGCTATTTTGAGCTATTTCAAATCCTAAAACATGATGCTGTGAAAGTTCTTTACTCAATATGCCAGCAAATTTGGAAAACTCAGCAGTGGCCACAGGACTAGAAAGATCAGTTTTCATTCCAATCCCAAAGAAAAGCAATGCCAAAGAATATTCAAATTACCATACAATTGCACTCATTTCACATGCCAGCAAGATAATGTTCAAAATCCCTCAAGCTAGATTTCAGCAATATGTTAACTGAGAACTTCCAGATGTACAAGCAGGATTTAGAAAAGGCAGAGGAACCAGAGTTCAAAAGGCCAACATCCATTGGATCATCGAAAAAACAAAGGAATTAAAATAACAACAACAAAAGTCTACATCTGCTTCATTGACTATGCTAAAGTCTGACTGTGTGGATCACAACAAACTGTGAAAAACTCTTAAAGAGAAGGGAGTGTTAGAACCACTTACTTGCCTTCTGAGAAACCTGTATGCAGTACAAGAATTAACAGTTACAAACAGACATGAAACAGTGAACTGGTTCCAAATTGGGAAAGGAGTACCTCAAGGCTGTATATTGCCATCTTGGTTATTCAACTTATATCCAGAGTATATCATGGGAAATGCTAGGCTGGATGACTCACAAACTGGAATCAAGACTGTGGGGAGAAATATCAACAACCTCAGATATGCAGATGATACAACTTTAATGGCAGAAAGTGAAGAGGAATTAAAAAGCTGTTGGTGAAGGTAAAAGAGGAGACTGAAAAAGCTTGCTCAAAACTCAACATTCAGAAAATGAAGATCATGGCTTCCAGTCCCATTATTTCATGGGAAATAGATGGGGAAAGAGTGGAAACAGTGGAAGATTTCATTTTCTTGAGCTCCAAAATAACTGCAGACAGTTACTGCAGCCATGAAATTAAAAGACGCTTGCTTCTTGGAAGAAAATATATGACTAACCTAGACAGCATATTAAAAAACAGAGACATCATTTTGCTGACAAGGTTCTGTACAGTCAAAGCTAAGGTTTTTCCAGTAGTCATGCAAAGATGTCAGAGTTGTACCATAGAAAAGGCTGAGCACCAAAGAATTGATGCTTTCAAACTGTGGTACTGGAGGACTCTTGAGAGCCCCTTGGACAGCAAGGAAATCAAACCAGTCAATCCTAAAGGAAATCAATCCTGAATATTCATTGGAAGGACTGATGCTAAAGCTGAAGCTTCAATATTTTGGCCACCTGATGTGAAGACACAACTTAATGGAAAGGACCCTGATGCTGGGAAAGAATGAGGGCAAGAGGAGAAGGGGGTAACAGAGGATGAGATGATTGAATGGCATCATAGAGTCAACGGACATGAGTCTGAGGAAACTCCAAGATATGGTGAAAGACAGTTAAGCCTGGGATGCAGCGATTCACATGTCACAAAGAGTTGGACATGACTTGGNGGCAAGAGGAGAAGGGGGTGACAGAGGATGAGATGATTGACAGGCATCATAGAGTCAACGGACATGAGTCTGAGGAAACTCCAAGATATGGTGAAAGACAGTTAAGCCTGGGATGCAGCAATTCACATGTCACAAAGAGTTGGACATGACTTGGCAACTGAAAAACAACAACAAAGAGATGATTGCAACTAAAACTACGGTGTTTTCATGAAAATGCATTAGATGGGAAAAAGAGAAAAAAAATATGTTGCTGCATTTAAGAGATGGAATTGATAAGGCTTTTGAATGACAGAATGGTTATCAAAGAAATGGAAAAGTACAAATGAAACTCAGGCTTCAAGCCTGAATAAGTGGACTTTGTGTTTTTTTTTTTTTTTTTTACCAAGATAGAGAAGATTAAATTGAAGGAATCATAGTATGTTCCAGCAAAGGGAAAATTGGAATGAGGGGAAAAGAGATACTTTATGCACAAGTTAATTTCGAGGAATCAAGGAGGCATCTATTTAGAAATGTGAGCACAAAGTTGGATGGGTTTGGGCTCAGAGATACGTTCTATTCTGGATCTACACTTTTAGAAGTCACTTTGATAGGGCAATATTTAAATCCATAGGAACTGGCGATATCACTCAGAGAGAAAGTCTAGAAAGAGAAGAGGACCAAAAAATTATCTATGAAATATAGAATGTTTATGTGTAGAGGAGAAAGACCAAACATTTGGAATAAATTGTATAACTAACATAAAAAATATGAAGAGAAGAAAAGAAACATTTATCAAACATTTGATGTGAAATGTGTTGATACATATTATCTCATTAATTTTTTAAGTCTGTTTTTAAATTGCATATTGTTGTACTCAACAGATTATACTAAGAAAAACTGACATTTATAGAGATCTCATCAGGTCCAAGGGCTTCTTAGGTGGCCCTGTGGTGAAAAATGTGCCTGCCAAGCAGGAAATGAGAGTTCATTCCCTGGGTTGGGAAGGTCCCCTGGAGAAGGAAACGGAAACCCACCCCAGTATTCTTGCCTGGAAAATCTCATTGACAGAGGAGCCTGGTGGGCTACATTTATAGGGTTGCAAAAGAATCAGATTTGACTTAGTGACTAATACAATAAAAAAGCAGGCTCTGATGGAACAGGGGAAGATATTTTAGGGGCTTCCCAGGTGGTGCTAGTGATAAAGGAGGATATATGTGTGCATTAAATTCAAAATACACATCTAATCATTAAGAAACTGTGATAGAAAAGAAAAATCTGACTCCATAATAGATCTATTCCTTTTACTTTGACCTCTGTGCTTTGGTGCCTGTCCTTAGTCATGCTAACGCTACTCCTTTTACTAAAGAATATGTTGCCTATATCCTGAAATATACAGAATGACCTTTTCTCAGGACTCTGACCTTCAAGAGTCCAATCATACAGTGATAAAAAGTTACAGAACAGAGAATAATATTTGTCCTGTGGAAGGTTTACAGGAACATCGTGTGACAGCTGCAAGAACGCAGGATTCCTACATCAAAGTCTGTAACAACTTTTGGGCATCAGTGACCCATCTACTTGCATGACTCTGAAGTAAAACTTTTTCTTCTCCAAACTCCAATGTGTTGGTTTATTAGGTTTATTTGGCCTCACATTGCATTGGGCACACAACTAGCATTTGGTAACAAAATGAATGCATAAAGTAATTAACCAGAAACAACTTTTGGATCTCTGCCTCTAACCACAGTGTGATGCAATCTTCCTATATGACAGCTTTGGTGAAAGAAAACTGCAGAAAGAACTGATTATTTCACAATAGAGTATTTCTAGAAGAAGGGTTTAAACCATCAGACATTGCTTGGAATATTGTCACAATGTGATATCGTGGTTATGGAGTCCTGACAGAGGGATTTCAGTGAGGCCAGAAAATACTACAGAGCAAAGAGGAACACAAGGACCAACTGTATTCATGGGTTTTTCTTCCTTTCTGTAATTATTGAACTAATTATGCTTTAAATTAGTCCTTTTATTTGTTCTGTAGATCCCATCTCCTCTGACCTATTCAGCGACTTCACTCCAGTGATCATCCCCTTCATCTTTCAGATCAAGTGGAACCACTCCCATAGCACCAAAATGCAATTTATCCATATTCAAAGAAAAAGGAACAAAATTCCTTTGATCCACATATCTTTCCAAAGTAAGTGTTTATCTTGATTTTTTCAAATTTTGTTTTGAATATACTCCAAAGGTCTTTGTTTTGTTTTGTTTATCTCTAATGTCATTTTGCCAAAGTAAACAATAATTTCCATCTTGCTTTACTAAACATTCAAGTCTCAGTTCTCATGTAACCCATCAACAGCATTTGGCACCGTTGATCGCTACCACATTTTGAAACAGTTCATCCACTTGGTATATCACCAGTTTCACTGGCTACTCATGCTCATCTTCTTTCGTTTCTTCTTATTCCCAAGCTCTTAACCTTGGTATGCTCAACAAACCTCTTATCTTCCATACTATACTTATTACCTGGCTGATCTTATCTTGCTCCATAATCTTAAATACTACTTGTATCTCATGAGTTCCAGGTTTATATGCTGATCCTTTAAAATCCAGATGAATACAACTATTCAGAAAACACTTACATGTGGGCATCTACTAGGCATTTCAAACTTGCCATGTGCTTAGCCCCACTCAGGACCTTTCCATTTCAGCATTCTCCTTCCTTCACCCCACCAAACCCAATGAACCCATTTTTACATTTGATAAGGTGAAAAACAGAAACAAAAACTCAGGTTGATATTTGATTTATAATATCTGATGTTTAATTTATGTGTTTAAACCATCAGCAAATCTTATAGACCTGACTTTAAAAATATGAGTGTCTGCTTACATATGAATTAGAAAGACACTAAATAATTAAATAAGATATATTAAAAACTAAGCAATTGTACAGTGAAATTTAATACAAGTTATTACTTTCAAGTGAGATAAAAAGAGGTAGAGATGAACATATAACTGTAAGCTTCCTATAGCTCCAAAAAAGCTACATTAAAAAAAAAAATCACAAGCATAATGACTTGGAGCATATTGCTTATCTTACAGTTCTGGAGGTAAGAGGCCCCAAATGGGTCTCATATGGCTAAAATCCATCTGTTGACAGGTAATTAACCCTCCAGTTTCCTTCTGGAAGCCAAAAAGAAGAACCTACACTTTTGCCTTTTTTTGAGTTTCTAGAGGCTGCTCATATTTTTTGGCTTTCTGTTCTCAAAGCCAACAATCCCATCACTCTAACCTCTCCTTCTGCCACCATGTTCCCTTCTCTGTTCCTCCATCTTCACCTTTTCACTTATAAAGACAATTTTGATTACATTGGTCCCACTTGGATAAATCAGGATATATCCCCATCTTAGGATAATTAATAACATTTTCAAAGTCTCTATGTTAGGTAACATATTCACCCATTCCTGGGATTAGGACATGGGCATCCTTGGAATTCTACCACATTTTTCTGCCTGCTCCCAATACATAAGCCAATTCATTGGGTGGAAGGTAAACACCTGGCAGAATTCCACAAGGCTGCCACCTCTTACTGCTTGGGTCCAAGCATCAGCGCTGTCCCTGATGCATGGCCCATGTGTGAAATCAAATATTAATATTCATTTTAGAGATTTTTTTTAATGTAATCAAATGGTGCACACTTTTCAAAAATAAAATAAATCTAGAAAGTTCAATAACTTCATGCAATACAAATAAAATAAGTAACAGTATAATTATAACTAGAAGACTCTTTGGAGAGAAAAAGAAGTTTAAACTTTCCATTGTAATATCTGGAAAGCAAAACTTCACAAAAACAAGTGGCCTGTCCATGACTGCAAATTTAATCAATGACACAATGGAAACAAGAATGATGGCTCATTTCTACCTTTAATGTCTGGGCAGTGTCCTTAAATTGAGCTACTCAGTAGCCTGCAAAGAATAAATGTAATATAAATCTATACCCTCAGCTCCTAACACTTTCTTTTTATTTATCTCTGTTACTGTGAATTTTCCTATGAGATTATGTTACATCTAAACTTTCCTGATGGAAAATTGGACCATAAAGGAAGCTGAGTGCCAAAGAATTTATGTTTTTGAACTGTGGTGTTGGAGAATACTGTTGAGAGTCCCTTGGACTGCAAGGAGATCCAACCAGTCCATCCTAAAGGAAATCAGTCCTGAATATTCATTGGAAAGACAGATGCTGAAGGTGAAACTCCAATACTTTGATCACCTGATATGAAGAACTGACTCATTGGAAAAGACCCTGACGCTGAGAAAGATTGAAGGCAGGAGGAGAAGGGGATGGTAGAGGATGAGATGGTTGGATTGTATCACTGATTTTAATGGACATGAGTTTGAGCAAGCTCAAGGAGTTGGTGACGGACAGGGAAACCTGGCGTGCTGCAGTCTATGGGGTCAGAGTTGGACACGACTGAATAAGGGAACTGAACTGAATTGATACTTACTTATAAAGGAGATGAGAACTTTCAGGATATTTGCATGATCTTACCTATTCAATATGATGTGATAATATAAATCATTGTATTTAAAACAATAGTTTCTCCCTTTTTGAAAGAATTAAGTGATTGCTTACTGTCATGTTTTCTGTTTAAGAAGCTTATTTTAGATAATTATTTGGAAGGAGACAATTAATGGGTTTATGTTTGAAGTGCTACTGTGAGATGATTATAATTTAAATGTGTTTTAGCCTTCTAATTTTAGATGAGGCAAAGCCTAAAGATAAACAGTTTGAAGTATATGAAATTGACTTGGGACANCATATTGCTTATCTTACAGTTCTGGAGGTAAGAGGCCCCAAATGGGTCTCATATGGCTAAAATCCATCTGTTGACAGGTAATTAACCCTCCAGTTTCCTTCTGGAAGCCAAAAAGAAGAACCTACACTTTTGCCTTTTTTTGAGTTTCTAGAGGCTGCTCATATTTTTTGGCTTTCTGTTCTCAAAGCCAACAATCCCATCACTCTAACCTCTCCTTCTGCCACCATGTTCCCTTCTCTGTTCCTCCATCTTCACCTTTTCACTTATAAAGACAATTTTGATTACATTGGTCCCACTTGGATAAATCAGGATATATCCCCATCTTAGGATAATTAATAACATTTTCAAAGTCTCTATGTTAGGTAACATATTCACCCATTCCTGGGATTAGGACATGGGCATCCTTGGAATTCTACCACATTTTTCTGCCTGCTCCCAATACATAAGCCAATTCATTGGGTGGAAGGTAAACACCTGGCAGAATTCCACAAGGCTGCCACCTCTTACTGCTTGGGTCCAAGCATCAGCGCTGTCCCTGATGCATGGCCCATGTGTGAAATCAAATATTAATATTCATTTTAGAGATTTTTTTTAATGTAATCAAATGGTGCACACTTTTCAAAAATAAAATAAATCTAGAAAGTTCAATAACTTCATGCAATACAAATAAAATAAGTAACAGTATAATTATAACTAGAAGACTCTTTGGAGAGAAAAAGAAGTTTAAACTTTCCATTGTAATATCTGGAAAGCAAAACTTCACAAAAACAAGTGGCCTGTCCATGACTGCAAATTTAATCAATGACACAATGGAAACAAGAATGATGGCTCATTTCTACCTTTAATGTCTGGGCAGTGTCCTTAAATTGAGCTACTCAGTAGCCTGCAAAGAATAAATGTAATATAAATCTATACCCTCAGCTCCTAACACTTTCTTTTTATTTATCTCTGTTACTGTGAATTTTCCTATGAGATTATGTTACATCTAAACTTTCCTGATGGAAAATTGGACCATAAAGGAAGCTGAGTGCCAAAGAATTTATGTTTTTGAACTGTGGTGTTGGAGAATACTGTTGAGAGTCCCTTGGACTGCAAGGAGATCCAACCAGTCCATCCTAAAGGAAATCAGTCCTGAATATTCATTGGAAAGACAGATGCTGAAGGTGAAACTCCAATACTTTGATCACCTGATATGAAGAACTGACTCATTGGAAAAGACCCTGACGCTGAGAAAGATTGAAGGCAGGAGCAGAAGGGGATGGTAGAGGATGAGATGGTTGGATTGTATCACTGATTTTAATGGACATGAGTTTGAGCAAGCTCAAGGAGTTGGTGACGGACAGGGAAACCTGGCGTGCTGCAGTCTATGGGGTCAGAGTTGGACACGACTGAATAAGGGAACTGAACTGAATTGATACTTACTTATAAAGGAGATGAGAACTTTCAGGATATTTGCATGATCTTACCTATTCAATATGATGTGATAATATAAATCATTGTATTTAAAACAATAGTTTCTCCCTTTTTGAAAGAATTAAGTGATTGCTTACTGTCATGTTTTCTGTTTAAGAAGCTTATTTTAGATAATTATTTGGAAGGAGACAATTAATGGGTTTATGTTTGAAGTGCTACTGTGAGATGATTATAATTTAAATGTGTTTTAGCCTTCTAATTTTAGATGAGGCAAAGCCTAAAGATAAACAGTTTGAAGTATATGAAATTGACTTGGGACACTTTAGATGGCAAGATTCTTTTAAGTTCTATTTCAGTCATGCTTATGATCTATGAATATGTTTGAAGTTCTGCTTTTATTTTTGACAAACCTACCAATTTAAACTGACAAAGACAAAATAATTGTATAATTTAGTTTGTTGTGGTTATTGGATTAGTTCCTTCCCTATATAAGAGCATGACTCAAAGAAGTCTGTGATGGCAAAAACTTAGAGGAAGACAACCAGTTATTCTGTCGCTTCATAATGGCAGCTTTTTATCCTCTGACCCAAGGTCAATTGCATTGTCTTTGGTGAAAGATAGAGTACTATTGCTAAGAAGGATTTTTGCTGGGCAGCAATTCTGAATCTATTTCCTCTGATGAAATGTCAATAGCTTTCTAGGACAAAATGTAGTTTTTCTAGAAACAAAGGTGAAATTGGTTTGAAAATGTACTCCACAAATCAATCCCTTTCAATATAAAACATTTGAGAAAGAAAAATTAACTAGTAACCCAATATGCTGTTATGTTTCCATCTTTTTATTTTAATTTATCAAACATATTACATTTCTCCAAAAAAACCAATTTAGGGAAGCATTGATGTTCTTCTAATGGTTTTAGAGTCATAAAACTTGTAGTAAAAAGTCAGCTGCTGTGAACCTGGAAATTCCTGAAAGCTAGCAAGTGATAAAATCCTCTGAAAGGACAGACTCCTAGGATAAAATATGCTATGCAGCATTATAGAAAACAAACCAGAATGTTAATAAAACTGCTTATATGTGCATTCAAAATAATATACCCTTAGAGATGATATTTTACAATTATGATAAAATGCATATTTATCATTTATGATAATATCAAGTTCCACCTTCTAAAAATTTTTTATCGCTAAATTTTCCAAAAGCCTTTTTGCTCAGTTTAAAAAATGCAATTCTCTTTAAAATCAAAGCAGTAAAAATATAATCCAGCTGAAATAGATCTTAATTTTCCTTATAAAGATCTTAAACTCTCTATAATTTTCCCCATAAGTAGCATTAGTAGCTAGTCAATTTCCTGAAAACGGTTTGCAATGCAGATATTCACACACAATAACAAGTTCTGTTATAAAACAGCACATTCCAAAATACATATTTTTATTTACATGCATATAAGAAAGTTGCTTAGTTATGTCCAACTCCTTGAAATCCCATGGACTATACAGTTCATGGATTTCTTCAGGCCAGAATACTGGAATGGGTAACATTTACCTTCTCCAGGGGATCTTCCCAACCCAGGAATCAATCTCAGGTCTCCCACATTGCAGATGATTTCTTTTAGCAGCTGAGCCACAAGGGAAGCCCAAGAATACTGGAGTGGGTAGCCTGTCCTTTCACCAGCAGATCTTCCTGACCAAGGAACCGAACAGGAGCCTCCTGCATTGTGGGCGATTCTTTACCAACTGAGCTATCAGGGATGCCTGACATATATATGAAAAGGTACTCCAAATGGGTAGTGGGGAATAGAGGGAAAGGAGGCAAGTAAAGCAAAGGCAGAAAAGAGAAAATCCACAAGTAACACTGAATCATCTCTGTGCAAGAGGGCAGGTTGAAGGCAATAGAAATAGCTCAGATGATCATGGTTTCTTTAGCAGCACCAATAAGACTATTCTGAAGATGGGTAAGTGATTGAGTAGTGAGTCGCCCTCCTACAGGACACCCAGTGCCACCAAGATGATCCTCCTGAAACAGCAAGAGCTTTTTGGATGATCATCTAAAGTTCCAACCACTGATTAGAGAAATTCTGGACTTCCTCAGCTCTGGGATTCCGAAGTGTCAGAAGCTCCTTGAAGGTCCAGCTACCTATCAAAGATATCAAAGATGACATCTAAGATGATAGATTAGAAATTCACCATCAATTCTCAATCTTTTTGTTGTATATGAGTTTCCGTCACAACTTGTAATGACTTTTTAAAAATTATTCTAAGTAGAAGTGTTCAACCTTATTTATTCAAACAATGTAGGCTGGGAAAGGGATATTTTCCTTGGTGAGTAAAAAGAAAGATAGCAGGAGCTCAGCAACTGTAACCATTTCATTGGCAAAATGTCTTTTTTGTTTTTCAGGGGAAGACACAAAAGACACAGGAACACTGTCTGTGTTCCCTCTGATTATACCTCTATATCTCAATTCATTTGATCCAAGGAAACAAAAAATAATGATGTAAAAATATATGTCCATCTAATATGATAGAAAACACATTTATAGAAGTAGGATTGACCTACTCACAAAATTTTTGCTTTGGCTTTCTGTCCCCATTATGTTAGGCTTGACTGGCCTAGAGGTTTTTGTTCCAAAGGGAAGAATATTCCTGCAAGAAACAGAAAAATTATTCCTTTGAACTTTGAGATGATATTGCCTTTTGCCTCTTAGGAATTCAAATGCCATTGAACTAACAGTCCAAGAAAAGGGTTACTGTATTTGTGGGGGAGACTGATTTTAGCTATGAAGTAGAAATTGGTTTGCTACTACCACAGTGGAAGTAAGAAGCACTTTGTCTGCAAAGTAGATCCTCTAAGGTGCCACTAATATACTAAAATTATCTTAAACTTAAAAGTGCATTTAAAGAATGAATATAACTTTTCAGGAACCTTTGAACTTGATGATATCATAGGCCAATATTTTGCTAATGCTTGGTTAATACTACATAGCTGATTTTCATTTCCACAGTCCAAAAGGAATTAAATTTCAAAAATATTAATACTATGTTACTATCTGGAAATGACTATTGGAATTTGTCACACGGGATATGTTTCAAGGCATTTGAAATTTTTATAGTTTATATCTGAGAAAACTATATCTGATCAAGACATCTAAAGAAGAACTTGAATTTATCATTGATGATTTCGTGATGATAGGGTAACACAAACTGCTGGATGCCTGGATATCAAAAAGAGGACAGCATAACTTGCACCATTTCATATCACACAAAGAAAGAATCCTGAAAGAGCTGATAAAATACTCTACTTCAGTGTCTATACTCCATTATATGGGTCATTAGAAGCTCTACATTTGTGATTTATGAAATAATGAGATACGAATCAGCTGAAAAAGACCAGAGGATGTTGGTGATGGTTTCATATACATCAAAAAATAAAGAAAAAGAGGCAGAGACAAGTTATCTTTTTTATACTCAAGGACATAATCACCAAAGTAGCCTTTTCTTTTATCGTGGTGAAATGTCTATACATGGTCTGATGAGTAATGATGACAAGTATTCCATCCATTTCTGGGACCCTGCTAACTCACTTCATTAAATGTATTCAGCTAATGAAGCTGAGGTCACAGGATCAATCCCCCCATGGTCTTTATATTTTCCTAACTGCCATCATGCAGAATCATTTAGAGAATTTAGACTGGAAATATATAGGCATTCAGTCTAGCTAGGCATCTTAATTAGGTCAATTCCCTGCAAAGAGAAAGAAGCATCTCTGTGAAAGCATTTTATATAAAAGCTTTTTAAAAACAATTTGTTTCATTATATACCATTTAAACAACTATGTCCTCCTAGTTTATATTTAGTTTGATGTACTAATCTAAATACCAAATTATTCCATTAATACGAATTATAAGGTCACAGGAAGATATAATTGAAACAGCAAATTTATCCTATTTTCTTTTGTGCCTTTTGCTTAATTTTTTATTTGACCTTCAGATGGTCAAAATACAGTAGTCAAAACCATATTTGGGAACAAATTTATGTTTTCAGCATGTGTAGTATGTATCATTTTTGCCTCATTAAGGTCATAGGAAAAATAAATAGAGAAAACATTCATAGGCTTGCGTTTTCATCCACTGCTGCTGCTGCTGCTTCTAAGTTGCTTCAGTCGTGTCTGACTCTGTGCGACCCCATAGATGGTAGCCCGCCAGGCTCCCCCATCCCTGGGATTCTCCAGGTAAGATCACTGGAGTGGGGTGCCATTGCCTTCTCTGTTCCATCCACTAGTTTGTGAAATATTAAGGCAAAATTATTTATAGACTATTTCATCTTGGTCTTACACAACACACACATACTTTTTTTTTCTTCCATCCACTAAATTTTGGAAAAATTTTAGTAACAAAACTTCAAGCCTAAAATATCTACAGTTTTGATACACATAATGTGTTAATTTATAATTAAAACATTGCTTAGTTATTTAAATTTTTTGCACTATATAACAGTGCATACGAAGTAACAAGGTAACATAGAGATTGTGGTAAAGAATAGCACTGGTGGTAAAGAATCCGGCTACTGATGCAGGAGACATGGGCTTGATCTGTGGGTTAGGAAGATCCCCTGGAGTATGAAATGGCAACTTACTCCAGTATTTTTGCCTGAAAAATTCCATGGGCAGGGGAGACTGGCACCCTACAGTTCATGGGGCCACATGAATTAGAGTTAGACAGCTGAGCACACACAAGCAATGATATGTAATGAAAGGCAGAAAAAGTAAGTTTAAGATATAGTTATTGGAGTTAGACTGCTTGGGTTTATGTACTGGTTCTATCACTTACCAGTCACGAAACTCTAGTTTTTCTTATGTTTCTAGTGTTAATACTTTACCTCCCTAATGCCATTTAGACTTGTACATACCTCTAAGTCTTATTATAGTGCTTAAAGGAGTCATAGGTTGGAAGCATATAGGGCCGCATTTGGCACAGGATAGCGTCATATATTTTAGGTATCTGTTTTCTATCATCATCATCATCACTATATGATAAAAATGGCTATAACTATTTTATAAAGAATGTGAACTGCATGAAAGTGAATTTGCTCAGTCGTGTCTAACTCTTTGGGACCCCATGGATTGTAGCCCAACAGGCCCCTACATCCATGGGATTTTCTAGGCGAGAATGCTGGAGTGGGTTGCCATTTCCTTCTCAAGAGGATCTTCCCAACCCAGGGATTGAACCCAGGTCTCCCGCATTGCAGGCAGATGCTTTACCATCTGAGCCACCAGGGAATCTCATGTGAACTGTCTAGTTTGTTAAACAACTAACTCTTGCCACATATATAAAGTTGGAAGTCTGTATGGTTAAAAAAAAAAAGTTACTTTATTTAACTATTTAATTGCTTACAAACAATTTGTACTTAAGAACAAAGTATACAAACAGGTTTTTGCCCAAAGTGGTGAATCAACCCAGGGACGCCAGCCAACTTCTTGCTGGAGAAGTGTACCCTATTGATGTAAAAAAAAAATAATAAAAAAGATCTCAAAAATGGGCTTGAAACAACAGATGTTACTCAGTGGGTATTTCAGAGACCAATAAAATAAAATAAAATAAAATATACCAGCTTTGTATTTGGAGGACAATATTGATATTAGTAGGTATAGGAGATCTCTCTTCCATTTTTTGACCTACTCTGGAAAGAACTAGGCTGTTAAGAATGTTTCTGATCAAAGAAGATCAACCTCTGCAGTTTTCCCATAAAGATACAGTTTTTTTTGTCTTAAGTATTAGTTGCTAAAAACTCAAAAATCCTGTGACTATTCAATAGTATAATGCAGTACAGTGATGTTGACCAAACTAATTGAGAGAAACCATAAAATATCAGGTACAAATAGCAAGCTGATTAAGACTAAAGATACATATTTGTGTGTGTATAAATTTACACACATACATACTAAAAAAACCTCACACAATCATAGACATGTGTATTTAACAATTTAACACCTTATATACAGGTATTCCATTGTAATTTAATCCTCTGACCTCAGTAGACCTTTTTACCTTCTAATTAAATTCTCTCATCCTAATTCCCCCATTGGTCGGCATTTGCCTTTTTTTTTTTTTGAAAAAGTTCATTTATGATAAGCTGCTCAAATCCTAATTAACTCTATGTTAATTTATAAGATCCAGGGTTGACAGAATTTTACTATTGTGTGGAAAGAATTTTCTTATTTCATGGAAGAAGGAAAATGCATACAGTTGGCTAACAGCAGACGAGGTGGTAAAATAGCTACAATGTTTTAACACTGATATATCCACCCCACTCCAATATTCTTGCCTGGAAAATCCCATGGACGAAGGAGCCTGGTAGGCTGCAGTCCATGGGGTGGCTAAGAGTCAGACACGACTGAGCGACTTCACCTTCACTTTTCACTTTCATGCATTGGAGGAGGAAATGGCAACCCACTCCAGTGTTCTTGCCTGGAGAATCCCAGGGATGGGGGAGCCTGGTGGGCTGCCGTCTATGGGGTCGCACAGAGTTGGACATGACTGAAGCAACTTAGCAGTAGCACATTAATACAGACCCCAAAGAGAACAAAACCTAAAGCATAGTAGGTGTTTTCATACATCCCATTTTGCTAAAGACAATTCTCGTCCATCCTTTGTTTTCTCTGCTGATTCACAATAACACCTTGGAGAGAATTTGCTATCTATAAATTTTCCATTTCTGTACTTAAATCAGCCTCTTAATCTCACCTCTCTTTATTATATTCCCATTGTACTAACAGAGAATCTTTATGGGTAATTTAGTAACTGAGAAGTCTTTCCTGGATAAGTCTAAAGCTACCTGATTTTCCTCGTAGTATGGTACAAGCATCTTAAGTTTCCCTAATGCAAATTATGCAAATAATCAAACGATTACTTTCTGTTATCTCGTGTGTACATCAGCTAATGCCAAACTGACCCATCTGCTTATTTATTGTTTTCACTGCCCTTATGAACTTAGCAGCATTTAAATTTTATTTGTTCAGTTCTATAAATAATTATGGGTACATAGTAAAAAAAATGAACTTGAGAATATTAGTATGTTTATCGCTGGTTTTATTCCTCACTTTAGTCCTAAAATCATCTACAGACTTTCCTTGAATAGATTTAAGCTCTACCACATATGGTTACATTTCCAAGTGCTATTTATTCCATTTGCAAATAGCTTTTCCCTTTATATTGTCAGTGCATGGGGTGCAAACCCATTATCAGGGTAAATGGAAGTGGTATCTGCAGAGTGCAGCCTTTTATAGAACTTCAAGCTTACTTGTTCAAATGCTAAATTCTTGATATGCTTCACATTTACCTTAATTAAAAAAGGCAAAGAAGTCCACATATGCATATATATGTGTATATATATATATATCTATCAACAGTATATTCCTGTCTCCTATAAATTTTACATAATTTACTGTTTGCATTTGTAAAATTTTGAATGTATTGCATATCTTTCCTGCTTTTGACCAAAATCTTACCATCAAAAGGCTTCCATTGATTAATCTTGCTAATTTATCAAGTTTGGATTGGGATATGGGAGACAGAGTTTTAGTACTATGGGTCAGTACCAAGTATCAATATAAATATTATGACATTCATATTGGGAGAGATGTCGGACAAAAGAAGACTGAGCCAGTCAGAAGAAAAAGAAAAAAAGGCAAATGATAATTAGAAAACAAGCAGCAAGATAGTAGAAATAAATCTTAAATTGTCAGTAACTACAATACCAAGGTTTAAAGTAATTGGCTAAGAGAAACTATAATTTAAAAATAATTCATTGTATTATTTCTATAGACACATTTCCAAAATAAAAGACATAGAAAACTTAATAATAAGATTATTTAAGAAAGTGGGTCAAATAAAAAAAAAAACTGTGAAACTGATGTTCCACATTTAGCATACAGAAAAATGTACAAATCAAAAGTATATTATATTCTTTGCAGCCAAAGATGGAGAAGCTTTATACACTCAGCAACAATAAGCAGGCTGAGGCTCAGATCATGAACTCCTTATTGCCAAATTCAGACTTAAATTCAGGAAAGTAGGGAAAACCACTAGACTGTTCAGGTATGATGTAAATCAAATCCCTTATGATTATACAGTGGAAGTGAAAAATAGATGTAAGGGACTAGATCTGATAGACAGAGTACCTGATGAACTATGGATGGAGGTTCGTGACATTGTACAAGAGACAGGGATCAAGACCATCCTCATGGAAATGAAATGCAAAAAAGCAAAATGGCTGTCTGGGGAGGCCTTACAAACAGCTGTGAAAAAAAAAGAGGCGAAAAGCAAAGGAGAAAAAGAAAAATATTCCCATTTGAATGCAGAGTTCCAAAGAAGAGCAAGGAGAGATAAGAAAGCTTTCCTCGGTATTCAGTGCAAAGAAATAGAGGAAAACAACAGAATGGGAAAGACTAGAGATCTCTTCAAGAAAATTAGAGACACCAAAGGGACATTTCATGTAAAGATGGGCTCGATAAAGGACAGAAATGGTCTGGACCTAACAGAAGCAGAAGATATTAAGAANCCCCTTGATGAAAGTGAAAGAGGAGAGTGAAAAAGTTGGCTTAAAGCTCAATATTCAGAAAACAAAGATGGCATCTGGCCCCATCACTTCATGGGAAATAGTTGGGGAAACAGTGGAAACAGTGGCAGACTTTATTTTTGGGGGGCTCCAAAATCACTGCAAATTGTGACTGCAGACATGAAATTAAAAGGCGCTTACTCCTTGAAAGGAAAGTTATGACCAACCAAGATAGCATATTGAAAAGCAAAAACATTACTTTGCCAACAAAGTTCCGTCTAGTCAAGGCTACGNCAGTGGCAGACTTTATTTTTGGGGGGCTCCAAAATCACTGCAAATTGTGACTGCAGACATGAAATTAAAAGGCGCTTACTCCTTGAAAGGAAAGTTATGACCAACCAAGATAGCATATTGAAAAGCAAAAACATTACTTTGCCAACAAAGTTCCGTCTAGTCAAGGCTACGGTTTTTCCAGCAGTCATGTATGGATGTGAGAGTTGGACTGTGAAGAAAGCTGAGTGTCAAAAAACTGATCCTTTTGAACTGCGGTGTTAGAGAAGACTCTTGAGAGTCCCTTGGACTGCATGGAGATCCAACCAGTCCATCCTAAAGGCGATCATTCCTGGGTGTTCATTGGAGGGACTGATGCTGAAACTGAAACTCCAATATTTTGGCGACCTCATGCTAAGAGTTGACTCATTGGAAAAGACTCTGATGCTGGGAGGGATTGAGGGCAGGAGGAGAAGGGGACGACAGCGGATGAGATGGCTGGATTGCATCACTGACTCTATGGACGTGGTTTGAGTGAACTCCAGGAGTTGGTGATGGACAGAGAGGCCTGGCGTGCTGTGATTCATGAGTTCGCAAAGAGTCGGACACGACTGAGTGACTGAACTGAACTGAACTGATAGATTTCTATAAAAAGAAAAAAAACAGATCCACAAATGCCAGGAGCCAGCGTGAGGAATCCCACCCATGAAAAGGTCATGCGGCAGAGATTTGATGGGCAAGGTTGAGTCAGATCTCAGGTTTTCCCCTGGCATTTCCTGAGCATGTATCCCCCCAAAATAAGGATCTGCCTGCTTTTCCACTCTTCTGACATTCTCTGGAAAAAATCAACTCAGGGCTTTAGTCTTCTGCATTTGAAAGGGTGTTTCAATCCGGAAACCTCTCTGATGGCTTTCTAGCCTGCCTGCAGGAGTCTACAGCTGTGCATGTGATTGTTTGAGGCCTCCCAACCATTGGAGGCACAGGAAGCTTAAAACATCCTAGGAATGTAGGGGCTTCTGAGAAGTCAAAATCATTAGAATAAGACTGATTAAAGGTTTCATTTGTTGAGCCAATACTTGCTGCCAAATTTTCATATCTTTTATTTGTAATATATAGTTGGTATGTAGAAAAACAGGCAGTAGACCTGGTATTAGCAATATTAGATCTTTGAGTTAAGTACCTTCTTTGTTATAACCCACTGCACATTATTTCTACAGGAATGTAACTTTATTTAGTACTTTGAGGGTAATACAGAGTAAAGAAAAAACACTTCTAGGGAAAAGGAGTTTTCTGGTTGATAATTGTCCAGGAAGAGAGCCATGAAAATGTTAACAGGCCTCTTGGCCAGAAGATAATGTAAACTACCTGAGACCTTTTGCATAGAGGAGGATATGCAAAAAGAAAGCTTGATTTTGGTCAGAGTCTGGGCTGCTAACGCTGCATAATTTTGTATTACCCATTTATCTCTATGTACAATCAAAGTATAAAAGGCCTTCCGAACAATAGAGGACGGGCCAGTCATTGGAAGGACTGGTTTCCTCCGTGTCTCTTACTCTAATTTCAGGCTGAATTCCCATCTGGGGCATGGAGGCTCGCCATATCTACTTACTTGTCCCGGCTGCTAAGATCCATAAGAGAGAGCCAGGGCGGGGCACTCTCCGATATTCAAACGGATGCCGGTGGCCCAACATAGATGGTGCAAGCTCCTTATCTGGAACTTTATTGGTTTTCCACGTAAACAAAGTTATTCAGCCTCTTTTCTCCACTTAATTTTCCTACTACACTATTTCTTCCTAATCTAATCTTATATTTATAAATAAATAAGTTTTTTCCTCGCCGACTCCATCTCCCCTTCAAATCACCCTGGATCCTCTGGGGCTGGACCCCAGCACACAAAGTTCCCTCATGAGAACTTCTATCTACACTCCTTCTCCAAGAATAACCAGTATTTGAGCTTCCAATGCTATGAGTTCACTTGGCCTGTTTTTATACTTTTTATAAATGGAATCACATAGTATGCATCATTTAATGCCTGCTTTTATGGCTCCAATTTTTTGTTTTCAAAATTTACCCAGTTTTTTTCATGAAACTGAGGCTTGTTCATTCTCATGACTCTCTCATGTTCCAGTGAATTAGTTATCTATCACTATAAACTAAACTACCCCAAAACATCAAAGCTTAAGGAAAGACACACTTATTATATTATAGTTTCTTTGTCTTAGGAATCTAGACAGAATCTAGACAGAATTTAGTCATCCCGGTTCAGGGTTTACCACAAGACTGCAGCCAAGGTATAAGCCGAAGTGACAGTCAGTTCAAACATTTAAAGAGGAAAATCTGATTCCAAGCTAACTCACATGGTCCACTCTGAATGTTGGGCAGAGGTATGGGTTCTGTGTTTCGTGAGCCCCTGTATAGAGTAATTCATACCATGGCAGCTAGTTTCCTTAATGAGAGTGTAGAAGAGAGCGAGAACACTTAGGACAGAAGCCACAGTTTCATGGTCAAGTAATCTCAAATCTAGATTGCTGGGAGAAATATCAACAGCCTCAGATATGCAGATGATACCAGGTGCAAATGATTGTGGTGCTAGAGAAAATTGTTGAGAGTCCCATGGACTGCAAGGAAATCTAACTGTCAGGCGAGCGTGTGCTCCTCAGTTATGTCTTGTCACAACAAAGATTTGGAGTGACTGACATTAAAGCCCTCAGCGTATCACAGCTCTCAGGTCTCGAACAGATCGTGTTATAGCTCTTAGACAAATCAGTGTTACAGCTCCGTGTTACAACTCTATTTTATTTAGATAATAACAGGAAAATCCATCCTGGAGGCCTGAGGGCATGCCGAACCAAAGATATGAAGAGAAGAAAGTGGGGGCGCATGCCAGCATGTGGGAGAGAGACACTCCCAGCTGGTTGACTCCTCTTTTTAAATGTTGTTTCTTCTCCATGAGTCTGCTCTATGTAAACTGGGCTAGCCAGGAGTGCTGTTTATTCTACCTGAGGTCCTCATTCTGGTCCTTGGACCTTCCTTTGTTCTATTTCTGCAGGCTTTTCCCTTCATTGTCTTTTAGCCACCACCATTCTGGACTCCTGTTACCTATTCTAACTACCTAACAAAATTATTCAAGGAAATCAATGCTAAATATTTATTGGAAGGACTGCTGCTGAACCTGAAGCTCTGATACTTTGGCCACTTGATGCAAAAAGCCAACTCATTGGAAAATACCTTGATGCTGGAAAAGTTGAGGGCAGGAGGAGAAGGGGATGACATAGGATGAGATGGTTGGATGGAATCACTGACTCAATATATTATGGTGATTATCAGAATATAATCAATCTGATTTCTATATTGACCATCTGTGTTGGCCACGTGTAAAGTCATCTCTTGTGTTGCTGGAAGAGGGTGTTTGCTATGACTAATAGAAAAAAAAAGGATAGTATATGTACAAATAAATGTGCATACAGATATGTATATATGCATAAATGTATATATATATATATACACATTATATACATATTATATATCTGTAAACACATTTATTTGTTCATATAACATCTTTTCTCTTCCCCACTTGGCTCATTGACATTCAGGAAATTACTATTCTCTCCACACCTCTTGACAGTGCCACGTGTACACATATGGGACTATTCCTGGCCTCTGTTATGTTCCATTTGTCTTTTTTCTTGTCTTTGTTCCAATAGAATGTTATTTTAGCTATCATAACTTTCTGATATTTATAATATCTAGAAACATCTGTATTTTATTTTCAGGATTGCTTTCTTTATTCTTATATTTTGCATTTTCAAAAATATTAAAAGTAACATCAGTTCAGTTCAGTCACTCAGTCATGTCCGACTCTTTGCGACCCCGTGAATCACAGCATGCCAGGCCTCCCTGACCATCACCAACTCCAGGAGTTCACCCAAACTCACATCCATCAAGTCAGTGATGCCATCCAGCCATCTCATCCTCTGTCATCCCCTTCTGCTCCTGCCTCCAATCCTTCCCAGCATCAGAGTCTTTTCCAATGAGTCAACTCTTCTCATAAGGGGGCCCAGGTACTGGAGTTTCAGCTTTAGCATCATTCCCTCCAAGGAAATCCCAGGGCTGATCTCCTTCAGAATGGATTGGTTGGATTTCCATGCAGTCCAAGGGACTCTCAGGGTCTTCTGTAACATCACAGTTCAAAAGCATCAATTCTTTAGCACTCAGCCTTCTTCACAGTCCAACTCTCACATCCATACATGACCACAGGAAAAACCATAGCCTTGACTAGACAGACCTTAGTTGGCAACGTAAAGTAACATCAATTTACCTCAAATTCTTCAATTAATTTTACTGAGAATTACTTGAGTGTCTCTGATATTGTGTGTGTGTGTGTGTGTGTGTGTGTGTGTGTGTGTGTTTTGCTTGTTTGTTTGTTTTATTGTCAAAATTCTTCTGTAGTTTTTTGTTTTGGTGACTTTTATTCTATTTCTCTATCATGATGATCACAGGTGATTCTTCACATTTTCTCACTCTGATAACACATTTCGTGGTTGATCATATCATTATAAATACACACACACACATATACACATACATCATGCACGTATGTGTTTGCCAACTATTTATGAGATTTATAAAGGAGAGACTTATAGAGGACCTAGTCATGAATAGTTATTTCCTATTAGCATGTAGAAAAGAGACAGTCTGGTTGTTTCATCTATGCGTTGTTGTTGCTATGAACAACTAACATTCATGGCTAAGTTTTGGTATTCTCCTGTTGAACATAAGAAATTTTACAGAACATCAATCAGAGCACTATTAACTACTCATGTCTGAATACATACTGATTTATTTATACATGTGAGATGAAAAGTTTACTTTCAGAGGAAATAATTTGTTTTGTAATTGAGAATTTGTCATTTTCCAGATTAATTAAAAAACATAAGCTGTTTATAGTTTATACCCTTCTAAGGTAACAGTTTCATCAGAATTTGTATTATTTCAAAAGATTTTAATGAATCAATGCTTAATGAAAACATTATCTGAGTACCAGTGTTGATGAAAATATCAACATACTAAATAAAGGAATCAACATTTCATCAGATTTAATTTGTTTCATAAATATACTTGCCCTTATTACATTGAAATTTCTAATGAGAAATTAATATTCAGCTTTGCATATCTACTAGTTAACATCCCTAGAATGGATTATTTTGCAAGAAATTAGAAAAATGCAAATATTAAATGGCAAATAAAAAGTAGTATCTTTATAAAGCTGCCTTTATGGGCGTTATCTAATGTATGCATGCTATCATATTAATATATTTTGTTTTCTCAACCCAAACTGTTTTCATGGGATTTATGTGCATTATACTATTTATGAAGTTTAATATGATTCAATATAATAAAGGCATTTGCATTTTCACAGGATCCTTCAGTAGATTGCGTGCCAAGAAACTTACATTGCCTTGTAATTCATTTGGTTTTTAGCAGTCTGTGGACAGGATATTTAATGGCCTGGCCTTACTACTCAGTGGCACTTAACTCTCTCAGACACTATGCACTTAAAGAATGAAAAGCCAACTGTATTTTATGACAGAAAGTATCACTGCATTTTGCACTCTCTGATGAATCATCATATAAATTTCTTTTACACTCTTTTACCATACAATGAACAAAATATTAGACCTCATCACTCTGTCAATTATTCTGATATTGCTGCATTGCTCTGTTGCAAGGAGAAAAATCTTAAAGATTTTTTTTAAATACAAATTTATTCCAATTGCTTATTTACTTTCGAAATTTCATTGTCTAAGGCCACTAATAATAGCATTATTTTTTCATTTTTCTTGACTTCTCTGTGATTTTGATATGATGGGCAATTCTCCCCTTTAATATGACCACTTTTCTCTTGGTTTCTGTGACTCAACTTTTGTCTTCTTGTTTATCTTGGAATTGCTGCCCTTAATTCTGTCAGATAATCATCTTGTCTTTCTCATGACAGTTTTCGAAGTTTGCAAACTTCGTGATGATTTCCCTTCTCTTCCCACTTCATACTCTCCTCTAATTGACATTCACTATTTCATGTCTTTCATCTGTCATTTGCTGACCTCTAAATACACAGCTCAGTTGCACATCTCTCCTGAGAAATTCAAGCTCAGATATTCAACTATCTTATTAACTGCTCTACTTAACTATATTATGAGTTTTTCTTATCTCACACACCAACAGTAAAATCTTAAGGTTTTCCTGAAACATATTCCTCCCTAGTGTTCTACATTAATGTAGAAGCCTCTACTTCTGTATTCATCTGTCTTTATTCATATCTACTAAACCATCAAGTCCTGTTCATCTTGCATCTAAAATATATATACATCTTGCTTTCTTGATCTTGTTGGGTAAAATAGCAACAAAGCCATGAATGTATTTGCAGCCAGACTGCTGCAACAGCTTCCTAATAATTTATTCTACTTTCCTATTACTCCCCTCACAAATCATAGTGGATTGATAGGTAATATTGCAGAATTCATTTCTCTTTTACTTATTTCTAGACAAAATATGGAATTTCAAATCTTGCAACTTTAGAGAGATCAATGTCAATCTCATTTAAGGGTGAAGGTCTACTTGGATTAATAAAATTCAGACTAACACACTCCCGTAGGGAAAGGTTTGTTTAAAGGTTCAGTGAATGAGAATGATTCTGCATATCAGAATCAGTGATATTCCATTCTGGGAATATGGTCAAGCTGTAGACAGAGTAGAATTTTGTGATTTCAGTTTTCTGCAGGGTACTACTCTTCTTGTTGTTTAATCACTAAGTTGTGTCCAGCTCTTTGCAACCCCATGGACTGCAGCACACCAGGCTTTCCCATCTTTCACTATATCCTGAAGTTTGCTCAAATTCATGTCCATTGAGTCAGTGATACGAGTCGAGTATCTCATCCTCTGTTGCTCCCTTCTCTGCTGCCCTCAATCTTTCCCAGCATCAGGGTCTTTTCCAGTGAGTTGGCTCTTTGCATCAGGTGGCCAAAGTACTGGAGCTTCAGTTTCAACATCAGTTCTTCAAAGAATTTTCAAGGTTTATTTCCTTTAGGATTGAGTGGTTTGATTTCTTTGCTGTCCAAGGGACTCAAAAGAGTTTTTCCCAGCACTGCAGTTTGAAGGCATCAATTCTTCAGTGCTCAGCCTTTTTTATTGCCCAGCTCACACATCTGTACATGACTACTGGCAAAACCATAACTTTGACTATACAGCTGTTTGTCAGCAAAGTGATATCTTTACTTTTAAATATGCTATCTAGGTTTTTCATAACTTTCCTCCCAAGGAGCAAGAGACTTTGAATCATGGCTTTATTTTGTAGAGTGCGTGTGTGTTTGTGCACATTTGTATATACTCTGTTATGTCTGACTCTTTGTGGTCTCATAGACTCTAGCCCACCAGGCTCCTCTGCCCATGGGATTTTCTAGGCAAGAATACTGGAGTCGGATGCCATACCCTCCTCCAAGGTATCTTTCCAATCCAAGGATCAAACCTGCATTTTTTATGTCTTTACCACGAGTACCACCTGGGAAGTCCCATTTTGTTGAAGACAACTCTAATTCCTAGGTGATACAATGATGTAAAAATAGTGTAGTCTTTTGCTCCCATTTTTACACCATTGTACCACCTAGAAATCAGAGTTGTCTTATATAACACAGAGGAGAGATCACCACACTTGTATGCCTAGTATCTTTACTGCCTTCCCAGTGGGCTAAGAATAAAATATGAACCCTTTACTTTGGCTGAAATGTCTCATATGGGTTAGATTCAGAACAAGTCAGTAGAGAAATACTAACTGATGCTGGGTTATTGAATGTATTAAGTGACAGAAACAGTGATTTGTAAGCAATGAATATTCTTAAAATGTGAATATTAAAATATGGTTATAAGAAGATTGTAAAAGGATAACGAATATGAAAACCAATAGAGGTAGTTAGGAAACACAAAAGGGTATCTTTATGAAGATGAATAAGAAAGATGAAGAGGAAGATGAGGACAAGACAGAAAGGGTGGCAGAGCTATCGTATTTTAAGAAGGAAATGGTGGGTCAGGAGTGTAAAAGTTCTCTGTGGCTTCTAGTAGAAGATGACTGACTAAATTTATCTTTTGTGTCGGTCAGCTCAGTCAGGTGTTTATAACAATATTCCATAGGTTGGATGGTTTAAGCAACCGAGCTTTATTTTCTCACTGTTTTGGAGTCTGGAACATTATTGTCAGAATGCTAGCATGGACAGATTCTGGTGAGAACTCCTTTTTTTATTTTCAGATGGACCCATCTCTCTGTGTTCTCACATATCTCTTCTCTGTTTATGCATGCAAATAAAGAGGAAGAAATAGAGAAAGAGAGTGAGTGCTCTCATGTTTCTTTTTATAAGGGCACTAATTTCATCATGAAGTCCCTGCTCTCATAACTCCATCCACATCTAAATGTGATAACTTCTTAAAAACCCTATGTCTAAATATCATCACATGGTGGTTAGCAGTGGGGCGGTAGGGCTTCAAAATATGAAATTTAGGGCCTCACAAGCATTTCAGTACATAATACCTTTCCTTCCTAACAAAATTACATGTCAAGATAGCAAAAGTAACAAACAATCCTGTAGCAGAGTGGTCTACTAGGAAGGCTGCCTTAAAAGACCAGAAACATTAAAATATTTCTGGGAGTTTTAAAATGGCTGTCCTTTTATTGATAGGGAAACATAATGGAGCTGAGGGAATCAGAAGAGAGGGTAGATAAATGAGTGAAAATCTGACAAGTGTACTTCTTTTTAGAAACAGAAAAAAAAAAAAAATCCAAGATCAGAAATAGAAGGAGCTGTAGTTGAGAGTTCAGTTCAGTTCAGTTCAGTTCAGT
>SJYA01002531.1:570199-596221 GCA_006410615.1 Neotragus moschatus
CAGGGTGACAATATACAGCCTTGACATACTTTTTCTATTTGGAACCAGTCTGTTGTTCCATGTCCAGTTCTAACTGTTGCTTCTTGACCTGCATACAGATTTTTCAAGAGGCAGGTCAGGTGGTCTGGTATTCCCATCTCTCTCAGAATTTTCCACAGTTTATTGTGATCCACACAGTCAAAAGCTTTGGCATAGTCAATAAAGCAGAAATAGATGTTTTTCCGAAGCTCTCTTGCTTTTCCCATGATCCAATGGATGTTGGCAATTTGGTCTCTGGTTCCTCTGCCTTTTCTAAAACCAGCTTGAACTTCTGGAAGTTCACGGTTCATGAACAGTTGAGAGTTAATTAGTAGGAAAATTGTTGAAATGCTTAGATGTAGTAATATAGAATAATGACCCATCCCTAGCTGGTAGTTGAATGGTTACAACATTTTTCTCTAAAATAATGTCCAATAAGAAGAAAGAAAAAGGTTTATCAATAAAATTTATGGGAACATTTATGTTGGAAGAACCTACGCTTGGCATTTTTTAATTATAAAAAGTAGAACAGTGCCTCATATAATATTCCGTGATACTGGGACAGAGATTAACTGAAGCTGAAAGTTTAGATTTTCTAACTTTTTTACAAACACAGAGATTAGAAGGCTTGACTGTGAATCCCCAAATATTCATGGTGACTAGGACATATGTAATCACCTCTGTTTACTCTGGAAGAATAGTGGTTTCACAAGAATGAAGAAACTAAATCAAGCAATGGATATTGAGTCACCTTAGACATATTAAATATAAACAAGTAGTCTATAAAGTCTTCAAAGTGAAAGTGAAGTAGTTCGATCAGGTCTGACTCCTTGGGTCCCCATGGACTATAGCCCACCAGGCTCCTCCATCCATGGAATTTTCTAAGCAAGAGTACTGGAGTGGGTTACCATTTCCTTCTCCAAGGGATTTCCCCAACCCAGGTATTGAACCTGGGTCTCCAGCATTGTGGGCAGACATTTTTCTGTCTGAGCCACCAGGGAATCCCAAAGTCTTCAAAAATTCAAGAAAAATTACTATATGATACAGGCATAAAATTAGAACAAAATCCTCAAAATGAAAACACAAATTAACAAATAGGGGTATCAATATCTAAGAAATAATGTTTAAAATAAAGGTAAGATATATACAGAAAGATAAAAGTCTAATTTGCTCCCATAACGTATTTTGAAACTGTAACAGCCATGGGAATATAATATGTACCATATTAAATAAGAAAATAGGAAACAAGCATATTTAGTAATTAAAAACAAGATTGACAAAGTAGAAAGGTGAATCGATCAGAGGATTAATGATATGGCTGAAGATTAGTTTGGTGAAATGCAAAAATAACCTAAGGAATTCCTCCACACACTCAAAACTTTAAATATATGTTGCTTACATTTAACCAAGCTTCATCCTGGTGGTGGTTTCGGTGCTAAATGTCCAGTTTTTTGGGACCCCTTGGACTATAGCCTGCCAGGCTTCTCTGCCTATGGGATTCTCCAGGCAAGAATATTGGAGTAAGTTTCCATTTCCTTCTCCAGGGGAACTTCCCGACACAGGGATCAAGCCCAAGTCTCTTGCATTGCAGGTAGATTCTTTACCCACTGAGCTATGGGGGAAGCCCAGCTTCCTTCTAGCTCATATGCAATTTATCTCTGATATTCAGCCACAGTTCTGCCCTGTGTTGGTAAACAACTGTTTTTAGATATATTCTTGCTATTTTTATTCATGATTATTTCTGGATGATTTGTTTATCTGAATCCAACTTATTAGAACAAAACACTAAAGCAATCACATTTGAATAATATTATATACTGGTTAGACATGCTTTTTAGAGAAAGATATGGATGTAGTCCAACTATAATCTGGAAATAAGTGGTCTGAGGACTGTCAGGTTAACGATATGACTAGCAGCTCAACATCTGTCCATTTCTCTCATGTCTTAAGTGTCTTGGAATATTATCCATCTGTTCCTCTCTTGCATTTGTTCACAAGATGACTGCTATAGCCTTAGAGCCATTGTTGAATTCATGACAACAGGATAGAAGCACAGTGGCAAATGTGAACCCTTCTCTCATGCCTGTCCCTTTTTATAAGAGGGGGACTTTTCTGTAAGTTTCCAAAATAACTTCAGTTTTTCATGGGCAATGCCTGATACTGCAAAAGAAGCTAAGACCATCTTTCTTGAAATCAAAGTGTCTTTTCCCAGTACTTGAATATCATGTTAATAACAAGGAGATGAGAGAATGCCTGGTAGTTTCATAAGCATGGCCAACAGAGCACTGACACGGGTCTCCTGGAAAGGAGAAAATCAACAACAACAAGAAAGACATACATAATAGTTTTCAAAGATCTTGTCTGTGAAATACAGGGGCCTAGTGTTGCTGCAATTGAAAGCAAGAGAGTATTAAGGGAGTATGTATTTAAAGGTCACTGTTTATGCTTGCTGCATGCTAAGTCACTTCAGTCGTGTCTGACTTTAAGCAACCCTGTGGACAGTAGTCCATCAGGCTCCTCTGCCCATGAGGATTCTCCAGGAAAGAATACTGGAGTGGGTTGTCATGCCCTCCTCCAGGGGATCTTCTAAACCCAAAGATAGAACTCACATCTCCTATGTCTCCTGCATTGGCAGGTGGGTTCTTTACCACTAGTGCCACCTGGGAAGGCTGTAACTGTTTATATGTACACACATATATACACATTGACCTACCTTTTTTGATATATATTTTAGTAATATCATTTCACATAATCATTTTCAGTCTAGGATGTACAACACAGAGTTTAGTATCTCAGGCAGAAATCTTCATTTAAGCAGTGTTGTTTAAGTTCTTAATTTTATTTGATCTGAGAAACATAACAATTGGTTGTGAGCAAGATTCATCCACTTTAGATAGCCAGAGGCACCCTGATAACCTAGAAGTATTTATCCCAGAGAACATATATCTTCATTTTCCCAGTACATATCTTTGTATCTGGCATTTAAGTTACTTTTATTTTCAATCTATCTTTTTAAATGGATGTGTAGCATAATTTTTCAAAGGTTTAGCCAACCAGCCTACATCACAATCACTTTCAGCTATCTTTAGTAGGTATTTATCTTTAAATGAAAATTTTAAAGCTTTATTAACCCTAAAATAATGATTTTCTACAAATTATGTAAATTCATATGTTTTCAAGTCATGCTTTATGTTTAACATAGTTCTTGACTCAGATGTTCAGAATTGACACACTTATTAGACATAATGAAATTATTCTTTCTTACCTTGGCTAAGTAATATCATATACTAACTAGCATAGACTGATTATCTTTCCAAAATGTAGGAGGATCTTTTGATCTCTCAACAGCCACTAAAATTATTATTAATAATAACATAATAATACACAAGTTTAATCTGAAAATCATATCTTTCTACAAACCAAGAGTAAATTACACCAGCTCTCTAAAAAGTTAATTTCTTAAGGGTTTCAGAAAATGTATTGTAAATAACACATTTATTTCAGAATTATATCTTATGCATGTGTAAAGAAAAATTAAAATGAGTCTTTTCATTTTAAGGTCTTAATCTATTTGCTCTAATTCAGTCACAAACATGGATTACAACCTAATTGATCTGGCTTCTTTATATTTTTATTTAACACATTTGATTTTGAATCCCAAGCATTTGAGATTGCTATAATACACAATAAAAATTGCTTAGTTTATGGCTAAAGAATACATTTGAAGCAAAAATATATGCATAAATATAACAGAAAATGGAAGGAATCAGTATTCAAAAACAGAATCTGTCAAACAATTCTCTATAGCGATTCCAATCAAGTACAGTTCCCTAAATATTCCATTTAAAGTATATGTTGCTATTATAAAACAGTCACATAAAATAAGAAATAGAATTCCTAGTACAGTTCAAGACATTTTTATTCATGATAATCCTATCATTTCTTCACGCTATTTCAAATGCCATTACCATAATCCCTTAAATATTTTTTGCCTTTAGCTTCTTATAATATCTCCATATACCAAATGAAGAACATCTCAAACAAAAGAACATTTTGCACTTCATGATTAGATGAGAAATTGAGTTTCAAACAGATTTTCTTGATGCATTCCTATATTTCTTTCTAGTTTTAAATTATATAATGTATTAAACTTTCTTCTCTTTTAAATGTGAATTTTGAACGACATTATTTTTTAGAACATCTCAACATGAATTCTCTTCTAAACTAGCTGACATTAGTAATTCTCTATTTCAAACTTTGATTACCCACTCATTTATTTGCTAAATGTCCTTTACGCATTTTGATATTTTTTTTCCTGTTATGCAAAGCACTTCATCTTTTAATTTATCATCTTTCACCCAAATCCTCTACTTCATTATTATTCTATTTCTTCTAATCTCTTTATCTCTAAATAAGCTCTATTTTTCCTCTCCAGGGTTTAAATTACATAAAAGCACATATTTTTGTGGTAATGCCCAGAGGAATATTTTAGTTAACAATTTTTTGGGTGAAATTTCTATTATCATTAAAAATCTTTAGTGGCTACTCTTGAAAAACTAGCTAGTTTCATTTTGATCCAAACCAGATCCAATTTACTTTTTATTTACTAAAAGACTTTTTGCATTGATTTAGCCTGATTTGTACATATAAGTACTTGATGAGTTTTTGCTTGCTGTATGATATATATAAGACATGCACACACAGAGAATGGGACTATCTAGGTTTTTACTTTCATGCATTGGAGAAGGAAATGGCAACACACTTCACTGTTCTTGCCTGAAGAATCCCAGGGACGGGGGAGCCTGGNTAAAAATCTTTAGTGGCTACTCTTGAAAAACTAGCTAGTTTCATTTTGATCCAAACCAGATCCAATTTACTTTTTATTTACTAAAAGACTTTTTGCATTGATTTAGCCTGATTTGTACATATAAGTACTTGATGAGTTTTTGCTTGCTGTATGATATATATAAGACATGCACACACAGAGAATGGGACTATCTAGGTTTTTACTTTCATGCATTGGAGAAGGAAATGGCAACACACTTCACTGTTCTTGCCTGAAGAATCCCAGGGACGGGGGAGCCTGGTGGGCTGCCGCCTATGGAGTCGCACAGAGTCGGGCACGACTGAAGTGACTCAGCAGCAGCAGCAGCAGGTGGTACTAGTATGATATATTTAAGATATGCATAAGAGAGGATGGGACTTTCTAGGAGGCCCTTGTGGCAAAGAACCCACCTGCCAATGCAGGGAGACCTAAGAGATGCAAGTTTGATCCCTGGGTCTGGAAGAACTCCTAGGGGAGAAAGTGGCAACCCACACCAGTATTCCTGTCTAGAGAATCTCATGGACAGAAGAGTCTGGAGGGCTATAGTCCACAGATTTGCAAAGAGTCAAACGTTCCTGAACCTTAGCACACATGGACTGTAGCCCAACAGGCTCCTCTGTCCATGGGATTCTCCAGGCAAGAATACTGGAATGGGTTGCCATGCCCTCCTCCAGGGGATCTTCCTAACCCAGGGATCAAACCTGTATCTTTTATGTCTCCTGCCTTCGCAGGTGAGTTCTTTATCCCTTGTGCCACCTGGGAAGCACACACAGAGAATGAGAGCTAGATGAATGGATATGTCTTTATTATATATACTAAATTAGATACACATAATACTTATATATAAAATATGCCAAATGTTTATCCATTTAACTATTAAAATAGTTCAATAGAATTCAACTTTATCCTTACTGGTTGATATCAATATTGCCAGAGTCTCTATAGTTTAAAATTTTATAAAATGGATATAATAATTTATGCAAACTACTTTTTATATTTATGAAAATTTTATTTATTTATACATTATAAAGAATAATAAATAATCATATTGGAGTAATCAGCTATCCTACAGATGAAACCATTAAATATGTGGAATGCAATAAAAGTGAAATAGGAAAATGTCAGATTTTATTACTAAAACCAAGAATTATTTCTTTGAAAATACCAACAATAAAATGAAGCTTTAACGAGTATAATGGAGATTCAAATAAAGAACACACAAATAAGCTAATTAGAAATGAGAATAATAGCTGCATACACTGGGTAGGTTTACATACAAACACAGAATTGCACTTGAAATACCATGTAAGCTTGATATTAAATTAAATGTAATTTGATAAAGTCAGTTCAAGAAATGACTAAAATTTTGAATTGTCCATAATGTCATTACAAGTACTAAAACATTTCTTCCCTATTGGCTCAGCATAAAGAATCCACCTGCCAATACAAGAGACACAGGAGATGCGGTTTTGATTCCTGCTTTGGGAAGTTCCCCTAGAATAGGAAATGGCAACCCTCTCCAGTATTCTTGCCTAGAGAATTTCATGGACAGAGGAGCCTGTCGGGCTACAGTCCATGGGTCACAGAGTCAGACACAACTGAGCACACACACACACACACACACACACACACACACACACGAGTTAAGATATATATATTTTTTAATTTACTTTTTTATTGAAGGATAATTGCTTTACAGAATTTTGTTTCCTGTCAAACCTCAACATGAGTCATATAACCCCTCCCTTTTGAATCTCCCTCAAGCATTAAGATATATTAAGATCTATGTCTCTTTTAAAATTCACTGAGTTCATCTGTAATCCTGTATATTGTTTTGAAGTACAGTGAAATATATTCTTAAAACAGTTAAAAAATTAATACTATTAAAAAAGAAAAAAGTAAATGAGAGCAGGAGACATTACTGAAATCTTTCATCTCACTTATGAATAAAGGTGGAAAAATCTACACAAAGTGCCTGAAAAATCATACCCAGCTAAGTACTTGGTTAGCTAAGGCTATTCATTATTTCAACTCCATATATTACTCTCAGTAGATGACAAAAAGTTGATTAAATTTCAAAATCTATTCCTGAATAAAGACTTATAAACCTAAAAATAGAAGATACATTTCATATATTTGCATTCCTAGGAACAAAATAAATCTACAGAAATATTATAGAGATAAAACTTTCCAATAATGTCAAAAAGATGAACAAGGCCTCACTGTGCACTGTGCCTATCATTGAACAGTTTGCTGACAGTTGTAGACTGTATTGTAAGTGAAAAATAAATAAAAGCATAATGCTAAAAAGAGCAACATTTAGCAGGATTTTCTGAATATGTCATTATACAGCTTGAACATACAAGACAGTATATTGCAAATGTATTACACCTAATTTTAGAGTATAGTGCATTTACATTAATACATGTCCAATTTAAAATGTATCTCTTCTCTCTAACTGCATGCTACTGTCACGTCAGTCGTGTCCGACTCTGTGCGACCCCATAGATGGCAGCCCACCAGGCTCCCCCACCCCTGAGATTCTCCAGGCAAGAACACTGGAGTGGGTTGCCATTGCCTTCTCCAATGCATGAAAGTGAAAAGTGGAAGTGAAGTTGCTCAGTCATGCCCGACTCTTAGCGACCCCATGGACTGCAGCCCGCCAGGCTCCTCAGTCCATAGGATCTTCCAGGCAAGAGTACTGGAGTGGGGTGCCATCACCTTCCCTGCTCTAACTGCATAGGATCATCTAAATTGAAGACTCCATGTTAAAGGAAGCAAAGCATGTTCTCTCCCAAGAAGGCTGCCATAAGAAAAGATGCATATGTTTCATGTATGAAAATCTTACAATTGCTGAAATACTTCTTTTAAATGAAAGATTCTTTAAAAATGAAACAACTGGTTCTCACTATTTTTGAAAAAGGGCAAGAATAGTGGAAAATGTATGAAATGAGAAAGTACAGAATTGAAAGAAAGGCAAGAATCCACTTCCACTATGACCCACCTCCCCTTCTGTAAATAACTAGTACATATTCTTCATTATGAATTTTATTATACATTTCAAAAATCATATGTAGAGAATAGTATAATAGTAAAGTATCTTATTTCCAAGAAAGAGATAAGCTTTCTAGTTTGTTGAATGGTTTTTGAATTTTGTATCACAATTTTTTAGTTCATTAAAATAAAAGAGAGCATTGAAGATAAATTNAAATTAGAAGTTATTTTATAAATGGAATTGCATTCAAAATTAGTTATTTTAACAATTAAAATAGCCAGAAAGGAGAAAAAAGTCTGTACTAATAATAAAATCCATATGCTGTCACTCAGTCATGTCCAACTTTTTGCAATTCCATGGACTGTAGCCTGCCAAGCTCCTCTCTCCATGGGATTCTCCAGGCAAGAATACTGAAGTGGGCTGCCATACCCTCCTCCAGGGGATCTTCCCAATCCAGGAATGGAACCAGGTCTCCAACATTGCAGGTGGATTCTTTACTATCAGCACCACCAGAGAAGCCCAATGAAATCCATATCCTCATGCGATTGTCTCTATACTTTCTTGTCAACAAAATAGCAGAAATCTATGCATGCATGTGTGATTAGTTGTGTGTATTATTCTTTATGACCCATGTACTGTAGCCTGTCAGGCTCCTTTCTCCATGGAATTTGCCAGGCAAGAATACTGGAGTGGGTTGCCATTTCCTACTCACTGGGTCTTCCTGAACCAGGGATCAAACTCGAGTCTCCTGCTTTGGCAGGCATATTATCAACTGTGGCACTTGGGAAGGCACTAGAAATCTACAGCCCCAACTAATTTTGACCTGAATTTCTTCTTTTCTATTTTCCCCATCCTGGATCAAATATCAAGTTCATATTTCAAAGTTCTCTGATTTTTGTCATGGATTCTGTTCATTTCAACCCCAAAGAAAACTTTCTCTTTTTTCCTCCTAATATGTTCTACTTCCCTTTTACCAGATTTATTCTTTTAATAAAACTACTGACTTTCATGTTATAGTTTATTTCTCACACCTAATAAATTGTAATGTCTCACAATGTTAATTATTTAAAACTATGAATATTCTGTCATTAATTCAAGCTTAAAATTAAAAGGAAACCAGCTGTAATAATCAAATCTGCTAATTCAAAATTAGTTAATGACCAGAATATTGAGAAAATAGTCCCTAAAGTTAATAACTCAGGACATATTTACTATTAAATATTATCTGCAATAGTAAGTATAATCAGCATTGCCATTCAATTATAGAAGTAAACCCAAGTCAATATGTATCTAACTGGCATGACACAATCAAAGTATCCACCATTCAGGCAAAGGTATTTGAATTCGTTAGCTAAACTTATTCACTAAGTGTTCTATTTATCAGGATTTAAGAAATTTTGTGAAATATGAAGTAACTAATGAGTTTTTATTTTACAGGACACACAGTAGGCAAATATAAAGTGAAGACTTCAATAGTTCTCCTGTCAGTTACTCTTGGACAACTTGTTCAAGCATTTAAATGTTTAAAATATTTTTTTCTACAACCCACATAGTGAGAGAGAATCTTAGAATATATTTTAAGTTAATTTATAGTTATGCAAAAAATCTCTACGTAACAGTAAAGTTTAGTGAGTGTGCATGACCAAACATTTTTATGTTTCTTTCAGAGACATATGGTATATAAATAAAAATTGTAACATATGTGTGGTGACTACTGTTTATTGCTACACAGAGTGAGATACAAATAGTATTATCATAATTTTAGGATGAGGACTGAAGCACTGAAATTAAAAGATGTTTGCTCCTTGGAATAAAAGCTATGACAAACTTAAACAGCGTATTAAAAACCAGTGGTTTATGTAGTCAAAGCTATGATTTTTCCTGTAGTCATGCACAGATGTTAGAGTTGGACTGTAAAGACTGAGCAATAAAGAATTGATGCTTTTGAATTGTGGCACTAGAGAAGACTCTTGAGAGCCCCTTGGACTGCAAGGAGATCAAACCAGTCAATCCTAAAACGAAATCAGCCCTGACTATTCATTGGAAGAACTGAAGCTCCGATACTTTGGCCACCTGATGCAAAGAGCCGACTCATTGGAAAAGACCCTGATGCTGGGAAAGATGGGAGGCAAAAGGAGAAGGTCTGGTGGAGGATGAAATGGTTAGATAGCATCACTGACTCGATGGACATGCATTTGAGCAAACTCCAGGAGACAGTGGAGGCTGGTGTGCTGCAGTGCGTAAGATTGCAGCAACTTAGNGAAATCAGCCCTGACTATTCATTGGAAGAACTGAAGCTCCGATACTTTGGCCACCTGATGCAAAGAGCCAACTCATTGGAAAAGACCCTGATGCTGGGAAAGATGGAAGGCAAAAGGAGAAGGTCTGGTGGAGGATTAAATGGTTAGATAGCATCACTGACTCGATGGACATGCATTTGAGCAAACTCCAGGAGACAGTGGAGGCTGGTGTGCTGCAGTGCGTAAGGTTGCAGCAACTTAGCGACTGAAAAAAACAACAAAGAATTTTAAAATATGGCTAAACTTAATCTCACCTATCATGAACTACTGAATAAGAAAGCTATAATCTTTAAATTTTCTTCTCACTTCTACAAATATATCATACATGTCTTTTCTTAAGGATTTCTAAGACCCAATAGTAGTGATAGTCCTCAAAGAGCAGATAGTACCTATTAATTATTTAGACAATATATTGTAATCTCAGTTTTTAAAAAGTGTTTTTATACAGTAACTATTAAATACAATTAATTTAGAAATTTGATTTTTTCACAATTTATTTTAAATAATGCATGCTTTAGGGAAAATTGATAATTATATTAAAATTTAAAAAAAATAATGTTTTAAAAAGAATTAGAAGGAATTAGCAAATTGTTAACTGTAACTTTTTGTGAGGAACAAAAATTTAATATTAGGTTATGGTGTCAGAAATTTGATTATTTAAATAGACACCTGATGCATTCCTGTCACTGTGTAGAATAGAAAAAATTTGCTAATAAGAATATAAGATTGAAGTGCATATTAATTGTACTATATTTGGTATTTTCAGTTATCCTGAAACTGAGCTGTATTTGACACTTCATCAAGCTTTTCATTCTGCAAAAACAATGATACTAGTGCTAAGAATAGATAATAGATGACAAGTTTTGAATTGAAACTTGAACTTAGTAGAAATATCATAATACTAAAATAAATGTCCTTTGGATAAAACACATGGTTTAAAAATGAAAAGCAACATTTACCTTCTTAAAAATGTGTATGAGATATTAATTTTCATTTTTAAGTGAAAATGATCATATTTACTGTAGCAATTATTATTTTACTTTGTTTTAAAAGTTTCATCAATAATAGACTAGCAATGATGGATTATTGGGTAGCAAACTACCCTCCTATTCATAATAATTTTAAAATCATATGTATTTGAAACAACTGTTTTCAGGACTTGGACAAAAGCAGTTCTAGTATGATTCCTGGAGTAAGTTGGACATACAAGGTGTACTCCACAGAGGTCCAGAGACTGCACAAGACTAGGAACAACCAACCAGCCAGAATGAAGACACCTCACTGACTATTCTAGGAATTCAGTTCAGATCCAAGAAGGGCTCTGCTTTCTTTGCAAGGTCACTGTATACATAAGTTAACACACAGACTCTGTGCTCAGTGGTGTCTGACTCTTTGCGATCCTGTGGACGGTAGCTCACCAACCTCTTCTGTCTATGGAATTTTTCAGGCAAGAATATTAGAGAAGGTTGCTAGTTCCTTCTGCAGAAGATCTTCTTTACCTGGGGACTGAAGCTGTGTCTCCGGCATTGCCTGCATTGGCAGGTGGATTCTGTACCACTGTGCCACCTGGAAAGTCATCCATAGATTTAGAGTTAGGCCTCTACAACAGGCCTAGCAGAGACAAATCCAAACAACCAGTAGGTCAAGTTGAACTGTCAGTAAATTAACTGATTACTAAAGCTAAAGTAAATACTAAATCTATACACTAAACAATGTAGTGTCAACAATATATCATATATGATAAAAAGTGCTAGATACATGAAAACACAGAAAGATGTATTCCATCAGCAAAGAGAAAAATTCAAAGATGATGATGCCTTATAATTATAAAAGAAAATGTTTTAAAACATTTAACAAAGAGGATGAATGTGATAAGTGGAAGGATTGAGAATCTCACTAAAAATAAAATTATTAAGAGAAAAAGAATAAGATGGAAATTTTGTAACTGAAATAGAAGTTCTCAAGAGAGGTTTGGTGTGATATGGAATTTATCAAAGGACATACAGACACACACACATATAACACAAGAAAGTGAAGAACATTTTAAAAGAAGGATATGAGGAGATAAGGGTTTGTCTAATTAAAGAACTTGAATTTCAGAGATCACAGAAGATGATCTTGAGGGTAGAATGTCAGGGACGGATGAGAATTAGTATCAAAATAAAAGCTGTGCAAAGCCACTTGATGCGGATGTCCTGTGAGAAGGAGAATACTTCAGTGATTAAGAAAAACACATCTGTAGGGAAATAATGGTATTTTTTCTGATAGTGTTTTATAAAAATCTGATAATTGGTCTTATTTTGGAGACAATTTTTGGGCAATGGTAATAGTGAATGAATGTGCTTTTGGGGTAGGGGGGAGAGTGTAAGAGTCTTGGCAGAAGCACAAATTCTGGGGTGAGGATTCTTTTATACCTCGCAGTGAGTAGCACTTAAGCTGGGATGTGAGTATACCAAAGCCACTTTAATTTCATCAATGTTTGTTTCAAAACATAGGGATTGTTTCATATATTACTTTGAGTCTTACTTTTTTTCTTTAACTAGTTTCCCAGTGGACAGTCTGGCAATTAAAATGCCATAGATTAAATTAACCTCAATTTTAAATTATACTGATGTATCCATATTTCAAAAGTTTAGTTAATAATGAGTACTTTTTAAAAAATATATATATTATTTATTATAATTGGAGGCTAACTACTTTACAATATTGTGGTGGTTTTTGCCAAACATTGACATGAATCAGTCATGGGTGTACATGTATCCTGCTGTTGCAAACCGCCCTCCCACTTCCTTCCCCATCCTATCCCTCTGGGTTGTCCCAGTGCACCAGATTGGAGTGCCCTGTTTTATGCATCCAACTTGGACTGGTTATCTATTTCACATATGGTAATATACATATTTCAAAGCTGTTTTCTGAAATCATCCCACCATAGACTTTTCCCACAGAATCCAAAAGTCTGTTCTTTATATCTGTGTCTCTTTTGTTGTTTCACATATAGGGTCATTGTAACCATCTTTCTAAATTCCATATATATGCATTAATATACTGTATTTGTGTTTTTCTTTGTGACTTACTTCACTCTGTATAATAGGCTCCAGTTTCATCCACCTCATTAGAACTGACTCAAATGTGTTCTTTTTAAAAGCTGAGTAATATTCCATTGTGTATATGTACCAAGACTTTCTTATCCATTCGTCTGCCAATGGACATCTAGGTTGCTTCCATGTCCTCGCTACTGTAAACAGTGCAGAGATGAAGATTGGGGTACACTTGTCTCTTTGAATTCTGCTTTCCTTGGTGTGTATGCACAGCAGTGGAAATTTTGGGGTGTATGGCAGTTCTATTTCCAGTTTTTCAAGGAATCTCAACACTATTCTCAATTGTGGCTGTACTGGTTGCATTCCCACCAATAGTGTAAGTTCAGTTCAGCTCAGTTCAGTGGCCCAGTCATGTCCAGCTCTTTGTGACACCATGGACTGCAGCAAGCCAGGCCTGCCTGTCCATAACCAACTCCCAGAATTTACCCAAACTCATGTCCACTGAGTTGGTTATGCCTTCTAACCATCTGATCCTCTTCCGTCACCTTCTCCTCCCACCTTTAAGTTTTCTCAGCATCAGGGTCTTTTCCAAGAAGTCAGTTCCTTGAATTATATGGCCAAAGTATTGTAGCTTCAGCTTCAGCATCAGTCCTTCCAATGAATATTCAGGACTGATTTCCTTTAGGATGGACTGGTTGAATCTCCTTGCAGTCCAAGGGAGACTCATGAGTCTTCTCCAACACCAAAGTTCAAAAGCATCAGTTCTTCAGCGCTCAGCTCTCTGTATAGACTAAATCTCATATTCCTGCATGACTATTGGAAAACGATGATTTTGACTAGATGGACCTTTGTCAGCAAGTAATGTCTCTGCTTTTTAATACGCTGTCTAGGCTGGTCATAACTTTTCTTCTTTTAATTTCTTGGTCTTTTAATTTCATGGCTGCAGTCACCATCTGCAGTGATTTTGGAGCCCCAAAATGTAAAGCCTCTCACCATTTCCACTGTTTCCCCATCTCTTTGTCATGAAGTGATTGGACCAGACACCATGATCTTAGTTTCTGAATGTTGAGTTTTAAGCCAACTTTTTCACTCTCCTCTTTCACTTTCATCAAGAGGCTTTTTAGTTCTTCTTCACTTTCTGCCATAAGGGAGGTGTCATTTGTATTCTGAGGTTATTGATATTTTCTTCCGGCAATCTTGATTCCACCTTGTGCTTCATCCAGTCCATCATTTCTCATGATGTACTCTGCATATAAGTTAAATAAGCAGGGTGACAATATACAGCCTTGACATATGCCGTTCCCAATTTAGAACCAGTCTGGTGCTTCATGTCCAGTTCTAACTGTTGCTTCTTATCCTGCATACAGATTTCTCAGGAGACAGGTGAGGTGGTCTGGTTTTCCCATCTCTTGAGGAATTTTCCACAGTTTGTTGTGATCCACATAGTCAAAGGCTTTGGCATATTCAGTAAAGCAGAAATAGATATTTTTCGGGAACTCTCTTGCTTTTTGGATGATTCAACAGATGTTGCCAATTGGATCTGTGGTTCCTTGCCTTTTCTAAAACCAACATGAACATCTAGAAATTCACGATTCACATACTGTTGATGCCTGGCTTGAAGAATTTTGAGCATTACTTTGCTAGCGTGTGAGATANATATTCAGTAAAGCAGAAATAGATATTTTTCGGGAACTCTCTTGCTTTTTGGATGATTCAACAGATGTTGCCAATTGGATCTGTGGTTCCTTGCCTTTTCTAAAACCAACATGAACATCTAGAAATTCACGATTCACATACTGTTGATGCCTGGCTTGAAGAATTTTGAGCATTACTTTGCTAGCGTGTGAGATAAGTGCAATTGTATCCTTTGAGCATTCTTTGACATTGCCTTTTTTTTTGGGACTGGCATGAAAACTGACTTTTCCAGTTCTGTGGTCACTGCTGCGTTTTCCAAATTTACTGGCATATTATTGAACAACAGACTGGTTCCAAATAAGGAAAAGGAGTACGTCAATGCTGTATATTGTCACCTTGCTTATTCAACTTATATGCAGAGTGCATTATGAGAAACTCTGGACTGGAAGAAGCACAAGCTGGAATCAAGATTGCAGGGGGAAATATCAATAACCTCAGATATGCAGATGACACCACCCTTATGGCAGAAAGTGAAGAGGAACTAAAAAGCTTCTTAATGAAAGTGAAAGAGGAGAGTGAAAAAGTTGGCTTAAAGGTCAACATTCAGAAAACGAACATCANATGCAGCACTTTCACAGTATCATCTTTTAGGATTTGAAATAGCTCAATTGGAATTCCATCACCTCCACTGGTTATTTGTAGTGATGCTTCCTAACACCCACTTTACTTCCCATTCCCAGATGTCTGGCTCTAGTTGAGTGATCACCTAGATTATCTGGGTCGTGAAGTTCTTTTTTGTGTAGTTCTTCTGTGTATTCTTGCCACATCTTCTTAATATCTTCTACTTCTGTTAGGTCCATACTATTTTTATCCTTTATTGTACCTATCTTTGCATGAAAATTTTCCTTGGTATCTCTAATTTTCTTGAAGAGATCTCTAGTCTTTCCCATTCTATTGTTTTCCTCTATTTCTTTGCAGTGATCACTGAGGAAGCCTTTCTTATTTCTCCTTGCTATTCTTTGGAACTCTGCATTCTAATGGTTATATCTTTCCTTATTTCTGTTGTCTGTTGCTTTTCTTCTTTTCATAGCTGCTTGTAAGGCCTTCTCAGACAACAACTTTGCCTTTTTGCATTTCTTTTTCTTGTGTATGGTCTTTTGCATTTTTTTTTTCTTGGATACAGTCTTCATCACTGCCTCCTGAACAATGTCACAAACCTCAGTCCATAGTTCTTCAGACACTCTATCAGTTCTAATCCCTTGAATCTATTTGTCACTTCTACTGTATAATTGTAAGGGATTTTATTTATTTCTTACCTGAGTGTCATCTCGTGGGTTTTCCCTACTTTCTTCAATTGAAGTCTGAATTTGTCAATAAGGAGTTCATGATCTGAGCTGCAGTCAGCTCCTGGTCTTGTTTTTGCTGATTGTATAGAGCTTCTCCATCTTTGGCTGCAAAGAATATAATCTATCTGATTTTGGTATTGACCATCTCGTGATGTCCATATGGTTTGCCCTGACCAATGTGTCCTCTTGACAAAACTCTATTAGCCTTTGCCCTGCTTCATTCTGTATTCCAAGGCCAAATTTGCCCTTTACTCACGGTATTTCTTGACTTCCTAGTTTTGCATTCCAGTCCCCTATAATGAAAAGGACATCTTTTTTGGGTGTTAGTTCTAGAAAGTCTTGTAGGTCTTCATAGGAGAGTTCAATTTCAACTTCAGCATTATTGGTTGAGACATAGACCTGGATTAATGTAATTTTGAATGATTTGCCTTGGAAACAATCAGAGATCATTCTGTCATTTTTGAGACTGCACCCAAGTACTGCATTTTGAACTCTTTTGCTGACTATGATGACTACTCCATTTCTTCTAAGGGATTCTTGCCCACAGTTGTAGATATAAAGGTCATCTGAGTTAAATTCACCCATCCTAGTCCATTTTAGTTTGCTGATTCCTAAAATGTCAATCTTCACTCTTATCATCTGTTTGACTGTTTCCAATTTGCTTTGATTTGTGGACATAACATTCCAGGTCCCAATACAATACTGATCTTTACAGCATCAGACTTTATTTGCATCATTAGCCACATTCACAACTGGGTGTTGTTATTGCTTCAGCTCCATCTCTTCATTCTTTCTAGAGTTAGTTCTCCATTAATTTCTAGCAGCATATTGGGCACCTACCAACCTGCAGAGACAATCTTTCAGTTTCCTATCTTTTTGCCTTTTCATACTGTTCATGGGGTTCTCTAAGAACGAATACTGAATTGGTTTGCCATTCCCTTCTCCAGTGGACCACATTTTGTCAGAACTCTCCACCATGACCTGTCCATCTTGAGTGGCCCTACATGGCATGCATCATAGTTCACTGAGTTAGACAAGGCTTGCTCCATGTGATTCGATTGGTTGGTTTTCTGTGATTTTGGTGTTAGTCTGTCTGCCTTCTGATGGAGAAGGATAAGGGGATTATGGAAGCTTCCTGATGGGATAGACTGACTGAGGGAGGAACTGGGTCTTGTTCTGATGGGCAGGGTCATGCTCATTAAATCTTTAATCCAATTTTCTATTGAAGGGACTATGTTCCCTCCCTGTTATTTGACCTGAGGCAAAACTATGGTGGAGGTGATGAAGATAATGGGGACCTCCTTCAAATGGTCTCATGCATGCACTGCCATACTCAGTGCCTCCAACCCTGCAACAGGCCACCACCGACCCATACCTCGCCAGAGACTCCTGGGCACTCACAGGCAAATCTGGGTCAGTCTCTTGTGGGGTCATTGCTCCTTTCTCCTGGGTCCTCTTGAGCACAAGGTTCTGTTTGTGGCCTGCCCCCCCCCCCAAGAGAATTGTTTCCCCAGTCATGTGTAAGTTCTGGCAGCTCTATGGTGAGTAAATGGCAACCTCCTCCAAAAGGGCTTATGCCATACCCAGGTCTACTGCACCCAGAGACCCTGTCCCCATAGCAGTCCACTGATGACCTATGCCTCCTCAGGAGACAGCCAAACATGGTTCTGTCTCAGTCTCTGTGGGGTCTCTGGGTTCTGGTGCACACAAGGTCTGTTTGAGCCCTTGGAGCATCTCTGGTAGGGAAAAGGTTTGATTCTAAATGTGATTTTGCTCCTCCTACCATGGCAATGGCACCCCACTCCAGTACTCTTGCCTGGAAAATCCCATGGACGGAGGAGCCTGGTAGGCTGCAGTCCATGGGGTCGCTAAGAGTCAGACACGACTGAGCGACTTCACTTTGACTTTTCACTTTCATGCATTGGAGAAGGAAATGGCAACCCACTCCAGTGTTCTTGCCTGGAGAATCCCAGGGACAGGGGACCCTGGTGGGCTACTGTCTATGGGGTCGCACAGAGTCAGACATGGCTGAAGTGACTTAAAAAAAATATTGCTGGGGCTTCTCCTTTGCCTTTGGACATGGGATATCTCCTCACAGTCACCCCAGCACCACGCAGCCATCTTGGATAGTTCAGGATATTTGTAATTTATACTTGTTCTCCAGGCTTAATTATTAATAATGGAAATTTCAATATTAAAGTGTTCCAGATTGCTTAGATCTCTATAAATATCTTGTTATAGAAGAAAGCAAGTAAATTATCAAAGACTGAGCTTTTGTAAATTATCAAAGACTCTGAGGGTTTATAACGGAGTCAGCAGTCAGTTTGAAGTCCTAACAGGTCAATAATAGGACACTTTGAGAAGCAATAAGAGTAATAACATAAGTGATTGAAATGTATAAATATTTTAGATTAGTAAGCCTATCTCTATGGGATTATTTCAGCTCATAAATGTAAAAAAACTTAGAATTAAAATGTCATAAGTTTGAAATCAGTAAAAAGTTCAAAAACTAAAGCATGAACATCAATAGCTTCTGACATCACAAATAAAAGACTAATAAATTATATGTGTCTCCTGAGGTGGGGGCGGAACTATCAAGTATTTTTGCTGAAAGCGAGCAAGACAGAGAGAAAGAAAGAGATGGGAGAATTAAATCAATTCTCTAAATATAATTGCCAATTTAGAAATAATATGATGATAAAGGCAATTGTTTAACAATTCTACAGGAATACAATCAGAAGTAATACAAGATGTTAGTAACACTATGCTCAGTTTATTCAATAGTTATGGATTCAAAGATAGTAGATTTTGATAACATTAGGAAGTTATACTTCTTGTTTTAGGTTTATTAATAGTGTTTTAGGTACGTATTTCATGAGTTCTTGTTTTTTCACTGATATATATTAACATGTTTATTAGTGAATTTATATGACTCTGGAATTTGCTTCAAAATAATCCATCAGGAGAAATATGTGGATTATAAAAAAAAAAAATTGGTCACGTGGATAATTGCAGAAAAATAGTAAATTGCTACATGTGCACTGACTGTATTATTCTCCTGATTTTTAAAATATCTTCAAGATTGGCTATAATAAAATTTTTTTTAAATTATTTTCTCTTTTCTTTCCAGCCAGTTCCAGTGTTTGGGATTTTCAGAGGCAATTATTTTGATTAAATAGAAATAATGGTTGGATAAGTGGAAATTCATTGCTTAAAGGCAGCAGTTGATGTCAGAACTAATATCATGCTGTTTTGTCATTAATTCTAAGATGAGACTCTCACTGACTTTTGATATATGAATTGTGGCAGGAGATTTTTATTATATAGCCTGAGTTTCAAAGAAGCAAAGTAGGCAAATCTTTTACTAGGCCCCTGATTTTTATTTGAGAATTTGTTTAATATGATATTTTTAAACACATAGTAATAAATGAAAGATATTAAAGTTTATGTTTGTCACTAAAAAAGAAAGAAGAAAAATCTTAAAGACATAGATGAGAATAAATCATTTGGAGTTGAACTTAAGATGTGTGATTGTTTCCTTTTGGATATTGTTATCTTATGTGCTCCACTTCAGTGTTCCAAAAATATCAATAAAATATACATAGGAGGCCTACTCAATGAATCTTTGCCTCATACAATTATAAGTATTGTAATAATTTTTGAAAATCTGCTGACTTCACATTGTGTACCTTTCATAAAAATATAAATGATAAAGTATCAATTTCTTGGGAGGAGGATGGAATTGGTGTAGTAATGTTCTCCTAATATAAAATTCATTTGTACAAAAGGGACAGTTACAGCAAACTCAAATGGCAATATCATGAGATAAGAATTTTTTGAAAAGAGTTTTAACACAAAAGGGCAAGAGATATATATTATTAGCACAATATATCAAAATGAGTTTAAGCAAACATAAACAAGTAAGTAGATAATGAAAAGAAGCAAGTTAGATCATGAAGAGGGAAACAGAAGAAATCCACCTGGCTATGATGCCTTACTCTGGATTTAGCAAATGTTTCTTTGTGGAAGTTCGAAGAAGATATTCCACAAAGAAACATTTGCTAGAGTACCGGGAGGGAAGTGGGAGGGGGGTTCAGGATGGGGAACACGTGTATACCTGTGGCAGATACATGTTGATGCATGGCAATATCAATACAATATTGTAAAGTAATTAAACTCCAATTTAAATAAATTTATATTAAAACAATAAAGGCAATGGGAAGAACAAAAAAAAATAAAGAAGATATTTGTTAATTTAAAATAATTTGGGTTCAACTCATATTTAAATTCCTTTCTGTTCCATGGTAAAATAAAAATTGAAATATAGAAGGGAACATTGTATTTTTTTTTTTTTCTGAGGAACATTTAAGCATGAATGCTGCACTCATAGTAAATGTATTAAAAAAAAAAAAAACTGGTCAGTTTCTTCAATTTAATTCAGTTCAGTCACTCAGTTTTGTCTGACCCTTTGAGACTCCATGGACTGGAACACGCCAGGCTTTCCTGTCCATCACCAACTCCCAGAACTTGCTCAAACTCATGTCAATGGAGTCAGTGATGTCATCCAACCATCTCATCCTCTGTCATCTCCTTCTCCTGCCTTCAATATTTCCCAGAATCGGAGTCTTTTCCAGTGAGTTAGTTCTTTTCATCAGGTGGCCGAAGTATGGAACTCCAGCTTCAGCATCAGCCCTTACAGTAAATATTCAGGGTTGATTTCCTTTAGAATTGACTGGTTTGATCTCTTTGCTGCCCAAGGGGCTCTCAATGGTCTTCTCCAACACCATGGTTCAAAAGCATCAATTCTTCAGTGCTCAGTGGGGATTCTCCTGACAAGAATACATCAATAGGTTGCTGTGCCCTCTTCCAGGGGATCTTCCCAAGCCAAGGATTGAACCCAGGTCTGCCGGATGCAGGTGGATCCTTTACCATAGGTGCCACCAGGGAAGCCTGGTCAGTTTATAAAATTTTTTTTAAATTAGAAAATAATATATAATGGCATGTTAGAATTTTGACATATATATAAAACTATTTATGCTAGCATATAGCTTTTAAGACTGCATTCTTAAGTGTTGAAGTGTTTTCCATGCTGAAATCTTCCGACTATGGATATGTAGTATGTTTCCTTTAACTTTATTCATGAATGGAACAAAAATTTGCATTGTTTTGGTAGTAATTGTTGGAGACTTAATTTTCAAAATTTTTATGAAAGAGAGGTCTTATTGTGATTAATGTTGCTCAAAACTTTCTAAATATCCCTTTAGATCATTTTCTCCCAAAATAAATGCATTTTGTAGTTCTCAGAGTATTTTAATGTTTTTTTAGCATGAATTTATTTTATTTGGCATCTGAATATAAATATATGTATAATAAGTTATATTTTATAAAATGTTTGTTCATAGATCTCGTATTTTTTTATCTTTTTTTTCTTGCTTTAAGAATCTCACATATTTAGAATATTTTTTGCAAATACTTTCCCAGTGGGTGGTTGGCCTTTTTACTCAGCTATCATATTTTTAACATACTTTTTAAAAATTTTACATCATTAAATGTGTCCATATTTTATTTTTAATGATCTAGAAGGATATTAGTATATATCCCCTATTTGTTGGGTGGGATTTACTCATGTGTTCTTCCATCATTTGCCTGGTTTTATTTTCAAATTAAAATCTTTGATCCACTTGAACTGCATATCTTGATATACACTATGAGGAACAAATCCAATTTCAAATTTTTCCACATGACTCTATAGTTATTCCAGAACCACTTATGTAAAACACCACCCTTTCCTTTCTAAATTGAGACTGTAGCTTAATTTAATATATGAAATTTACATATGCAAATTATTTTTTGCATTTTCCAATATAATTTCTTAGGTAGATATTGCTCTGTGAATGGCTATAAAAATGTCAACTGGATTGCCTATTCTGCTACAATTAAACTTGTTTTTTTTCTAGGAAGGCAAAATTTGACATAGCTACCTAAAATAAATGAGAAAAAGTTTCTGTTTGTTTTCCAGTCATCACCCTGCTGTGTCTTCCAACATTCAAAATAGCACTGGTTTTAAGAATCTTTTTTTTTTTATACTCTGCTTAGAAGCCTAGTGATGAAAGGTATTTATCTTTAATTCTAAATACTGAATTTTTGATCTGTCATGTACTATCATCCCAAGACAACCAGATGGTATTGTAAACAATGATACAATCTACAAATTAACTATGTTGAATTTTGTCCTTGAACTACAATATTTTTATTCCTAATAAACAAGCTAGACCAGTTTGATTAGAAACACTCATCTGGTAGTCTAGATGTAAGACTGAGCCTAAATAGGGCCAGTGCTCTACTAAGGTTTGTTACCCAATCCACATGACAACCTCAGTTATTACAATGGTACACTGGTTCCAAGACAAGGAGACTCATCCTCAGAGTTAGACACACTGATTTAAAATGAACATTCCTTTGTACTACAGATATTAGCCTAAATTGCCCTTTGGTGCATTATTTTTCCCTGTTTTATGTCTGATTTGTTTTCTAGGATGGGAGGAAAGTGTATAACTTTGCAATTCATTTGGAGTTTGGGCTATATTTTTTACTTTCTGCTACAAAGAAGGAAATGTGTGTGTGTGTGTGTGTGTGTGCACATTTGTGATAGGCAGAGACATCTATTTTAATAACAGTATGGCCAATGTCTAATTCTAGAATGTTGAGTTTTATGTGCGTGTGTGTGTGTGTGTGTGTGTGTGTGTGTATAAAATCAACATAGCAAACCTAAAACAGAACACATCAATCTCCAATTTCATAATGTTTAACATATTCTTCTTTCCCCATCTAACTGGAGAGCTCCTTATTATATAAAATAAGGACATAAATATGTTCCATTTATAAGATTAGGGATAAAATGAGTAGGGAGTACTATGTATGAACTCAATCACTCCTTTCCTCCAGACTCCTCTTGATATGTTTTTCAAAATGTTTCTTCTTTCTTTCTTCTGAAATTCAGTTAGTATCTTTATGATATTGACAGATTTTGGGCAACATAAAAGGCTTAGAGAGTTCAGGGATGACAAAGAGCTGCAGGCTGACATTAATCTGAGTGTGAGAAATGATTCCAGGAGACTCCTGGTGGTGGTGGTTTAGTCACTAATCCATGTCCAACTCTTTGCAACCCCATGGACTATAGCATGACAGGGTCCTCTGCCCATGGGATTTCCCAGGCAAGAATCCTGGAGTGGGTTGCCATTTTCTTCTCCAGGAAAACTTCCTGATCCAGAGATCGAACTCAGGTTTCTTGCATTGCAGGTGGATTCTTTACCTATTGAGACACCAGGGAAGCCTGTTGTTGTTGTTGTTTGGTCACCAAGTCATGTCCAGCTTTTCATGACCCCCATGGACTGCAACATACCAGGCCACCCAGGGAAGAGTACCAATACAAAATAGGGGTAAGCTGTATGTGTATGTAGCCTGTATATTCAAAAGCAACATGGGAACAGACTATGTACATACCCAGCCATCAGGATGGTGGATGTCACAGAGGTCTAACAGGAAGCTGTAACAATGTCTAGCTACAGCCTTGTCTGACACTGGTTATAGGGGTAATGGATGAAGGATATTATCAATATTAATGAAGGATATTATCAATATTACAAAGGTGTGTAAGTGTGAATGAGTGTGTACCTGTATATGTTTGAAATAGAGAGAGAGAAATGGAATTTAACAGTAGGTTGACCAATGTTTAATTCTAGAATGTTCAGTTGACCCTCTACAGTTTTATTCTCAGAAGTTCTGGGGTTACCAGAAGGTAAAAAATGGGCATATGCCCAAAAGCTGGAAGGCAGAAGATCTGATGAATATAAAAGTAAGTTTTTAAATCTCAGTGAAAACACTACCCTTAACAATTTAAACTTGCTGTGGTTTTCATATATATTTCCTTTTCTCTGGAAAGGGATGTTGCTGGTGTTTGTTGCAGGACAACTGAGGAATTTCACCAAGATAACAACATACCAACATGAATATACTTAAGGTTAGGTTCTGAATGAAAATCTAAGTTGTCAAGCATTGACTCTGACCCCAAAATAATTTTATGCTATATACGCAGGCAAAGACATGCAAGCTAGATTTATTATATGCACATGCAAATAAATGCTTGATTAGAAAAGAGGAGTAAAGATTATATTCTAACATTTTTCATAAAGAACTACCACCAACATGTTTGCATATTCCTGATAAATAACCTTCCTTGAATCTCACTTTTTCTTCTGGGTTCAATGTATTTCTAACTTGAACTAGATCCTGTAGCACTTATTTCAAAAATTATTACTCCTGTCTGCTCTCCACCTTGCTAGAAAATTGTCCTGGTCTTGGTTTGCTTCCTTTTAAATTTAAAAAACATTAAAAAGTCTATTTTTTTTCTTGTCCTAACTCTATAAAAATGGTTAAAATATTTAATTTGGTAAAATCTCATTTTGAAATTTTTTTGCCCCAATATTCTCAAGATAGTATTCCCTTGTTGTTTACTTCAGTTGTTGCTAACAAAAAGTCTGCTGTTAAGTCTAGGTAATACTGTAAATAACTTGCCCTCTTTGTGTCCTCTTTGTTTTGAGATTCTACAGTTTCAATATTATGCTTCAGTTATGAATTCATTTTAGTTTTTATTTTTGTTTACTGTATTTAGAACTCAAAGGTCTTGTGATTTTACCACCTCTAAGATAATTTAGCTTTATTTCATTAGATTATTACATCTATCCTTATTCGGTCTTTTAGAACTCATATTAGACCTACTTTGAAACTTCTCATTTGGTCCTACAAGTCTAATCACCGATCATATATTTTGCATTTCTTTTTTCCCTCCATGGGCTTGCCTGGTAACTCAGCTGGTAAAGAACCACCTGCAATTAAAGAGACCCCAGTTCAATTTCTAGGTCAGCAAGACCACTTGAGAAAGGTAGGGTATGCACTTCAGTTTTCTTGGGCTTTCCTGGTGATTCCACCGGTAAAGAATCTGTCTGCGATGCAAGAGGGTAGGGAAGATGCCCTGGAGAAGGGAACAGCAACTCACTACAGTATTCTGGCCTGGAGAATTCAGTGGACTGTATAATCCTCGGGGTCTCAAAGAATGGGTCATGACTGAACAGCTTTCATTTAACTTTCTCTCCATGCTTCACTGTGGATAATTTCCTTAAATTTATGTTCTAGCTGATTAAATTCCTTAGTTTAATTTAAAACACATGGAAAGATGCTCAACATCACTTATTATCAGAGAAATGCAAATCAAGACCACAGTGAGGTACCATTTCACACCAGTCAGAATGGTTGTGATCCAAAAGTCAACAAGCAATAAATGCTGGAGAGGGTGCAGATAAAAGGGAACCCTCTTACACTGTTGGTGGGAATGCAAATTAGTACAGCCACTATGGAGAACAGTGTGGAGATTCCTTAAAAACTTGCAAATAGCACTGCCTTATGACCCAGCAATCCCACTGCTGGGCATACACACTGAGGAAACCAGAATTGAAAGAGCACATGTACCCCAATGTTCTTCGCAGCACTATTTATAATAGTCAGGACATGGAAGCAACCTAGATGTCCATCAGCAGATGAATGAATAAGAAAACTTTGGTACATATACACAATGGAGTATTATTCGGCCATTAAAAAGAATACATTTGAATCAGTTCTAATGAGGTGGATCAAACTGGAGCCGATTATACAGAGTGAAGTAAGCCAGAAAGAAAAGCACCAGTACAGTATACTAACACATATATATGGAATTTAGAAAGATTGTAATGTTAAACCTGTACGTGAGACAGCAAAAGAGACACAGATGTATAGGACAGCCTTTTGGACTCTGTGGGAGAGGGAGAGGGTG
>SJYA01002531.1:598830-678446 GCA_006410615.1 Neotragus moschatus
TTATAGGAGTTCTTATTTGTTCTTTTTGATGCTTTCTTGAGTATTTTAATAGTATCCAAGATATTCTTATTTTAAATAGAAGCTTTTCTATAAAACATGTGTAATAGTTTTATTATGTAAAGATGCACAAACTTGCATCCCATTCTTGGTAGATGTTGAGTCTCATTTATTACATAATAATTACAGTCACTTAATTTCTGAATTATAGAAAATCTTATGTGTGTTTTAAAAATTTTGACTCAAATTTGTTTCTTTTCTGAAAGGATTTTCATTTGCTTCTGCCAGGAAAACAAAGGTAACACTCTTCTAAGATGACATTTATTTAATTTTTTGCATCACTGGTCTGAGTGTATTTAAACCCAAAATAGTGGATGGAAAGATCTGAGTTTAAGAACTGTGAAAAGACACTGATTTTTCCTCTTATAAACAAGCTAAATGCACACTTTCACATTTTGAAGTTTCATATTTTTAAAGCTGAATTATTACTTATTCCAAGTAAATAGAGTGCTTTAACCAGGGATCTCAGTTCTAAATAAAAATACAACATGAGCCAAAGAATTGATCTCTGACTTCTATACAAATTCAGGACACTAGTTGTCCAAATCTGAAATCCTTAGGAACACTGGTTTATCACAAAGTTTTGAATCATCTATTTTCTATCTTTCATTTATTTACTTTATTTTGTCAAGACCATATCTGTGCTTTAGAAATGTGTAATTGTGTTTAATTTAGAGTTTTTATTGGCAAATGCATCAGTCTTGCTAAGAGAGAGGGAAAGGGATAAAGAAACAGAAAGAGAGAGAGAGACAGAAGGGAGAGAGAGAGAGAGAGTTAGAGAACTTTGAAATTTTATGATTGATGATAATCACTACAGGTGACTTCTTACTCAGCTTTTTCAGAATTACTTATCTGTTGTTTATCAAGTGATAAATGGTTATCCTAGATGATAGCAGCCTATATCCACATGACAGAACATATGTAGAGTTTCATGAGTAGAAATAGATGTAATGTGTTCCCCTATGAAAGTCAAGAAAGAATTATATGCAAATAATACAGAAGATAAACTACTATAACAGACTAAAGTTTTAATATAAGGTGATATATTGCATCAAAAGAAAGTTGCTCTAAAATAAAATTAAAGATTCACTGTTCAGTAAGTGAAGTTGTAAACAATAACCTTGCTGAAAACAATATTATATTTAAATTAAAGAGTAAGTATCCATGAAAGCAGGTAAGAGATGCTTTTCTTACTAGTACAGTTAATAGTCTGAGAAGTGCCAAGATTATTTTTAAAATCCCTTGTCAAATAAAATGACTAGACCATGTGTTCAGTTCAGTCTCTAAGTCATGTCTGACTCTTTGCAACCCCAAGAATCGCCAGGCCTTCCGGTCCATCACCAACTCCAGGAGTTCACTCAAACTCATGTCCATCGAAACAGTGATACCATCCAGCCATCTCATCCTTTCATCCCCTTCTCTTCCTGCTCCCAATCCCTCCCAGCATCAGAGTCTTTTCCAATGAGTTAACTCTTCGCATGAGGTGGCCAAAGGATTGGAGTTTCAACTTTAGCATCAGTCTTTCCAATGAACACTCAGGGCTGATCTCCTCCACATTGGACTGGTTGGATCTCCTTGCAGTCTGAGAAACTCTCAAGAGTCTTCTCCAACACCACAGTTCAAAAGCATCAATTCTTCAATGCTCAGCTTTCTTCACAGTCCAGCTCTCACATCCATACATGACTACTGGAAAAACCATAGCCTTGACTAGACAGACCTTTGTTGGCAATGTAACATCTCTGCTTTTGAATATGCTATCTAGATTGGTCATAACTTTCTTTCCAAGGAGTAAGCGTCTTTTAATTTCACGGCTGCAATCACCATTGCAGTGATTTTGGAGACCCCCAAAATAAAATCTGACACTGTTTCCCCATCTATTTCCCATGAAGTGATGGGACCAGATGCCATGATCTTAGTACTTTGAGATTTTTATTAAAATGATTAATTACCTTATCTTTATTCAGTCCAAAGTTAAATTATTACATCTTTCAAGTAAATATAGTATGTGAAATTAAAGTATTAAAAATTAACTTTTCATAATTACTCTTTATTGAAATGAATTATTTAGAATTAATATGTAATAATTCTAATACTAATTTTCTTTTTGAATCTTTGGTAAATTAGTTAATCCCTTTAAATAGTCTGAGGAGTCTACATGCGAAATAATTTGCCTTAGGAAAGGAATTGGCAACTTCAATATAGGAAATATTGAGAAGAGGGAGAGTTATAATTTAGTATAAATGTCATGGAGGATGAATCATTATTTTAAAATATCTTTAAAATGTTCTTTCTTACTCAAAGGACCCTATTTTTTTTAAAATATAGTTTACTCTTAAATTTTATCAGCTGAAGACAGTCTGATTTTTATTTTTCCCTTGAGACTGATTAAGCCAGAGTTTAAAATAGAAATACAATAAAGCTTTATTTTTCTATTCCAAAGAATGGTATAAGTGAACCAGGCTTATTTGAATGATTTTCATAATAATACTTAATAAAACTTCCTTAATAGCTTATGCAATTCACGGTATCACTGATTTATCTCACCAACTGGTCAGAGCTCTCTTTAGATAATCACACAGTTTAAGGTAACTATTGATGAGAAAAGATAGTTTCCTAACCATGGTGAAAAATATTAAATAGTTTTAAATCTATAGCTGAATAAAATATTCAGTTTTTTTACAAGAGATGACTGCATAGAAAGAAAGAAATACCAATATCCAAATTATTTTGAAACTTCTACTTGTTCAGTTATACACCATTTACCTTAAAGAAACTGATAGTCATCAAGTAGTAGTATATACTAATTAAGTACTTTATTCACATCTGAACTGTTATAATCAAGCAAAATGCCAGCTGGAATTAAGACTTTCAGAAGAAACATCAATAACCTCGGATACACAGATGACACCACCCTTATGGCAGAAAGTGAAGAACTAAAGAGTCTCTTGATGAAAGTGAAAGAGGAGAGTGGAAAAGTTGGCTTAAAATTCAACATTCAGAAAAGTAAGATCATGGTATCTGGTCCAATCACTTCATGGCAAATAGATCGGGAAACAATGACAGACTTTATTTTTTGCGGGGCTCCAAAATCACTGCAGATGGTGATTGCAGCCATGAAATTAAAAGATGCTTTCTCCTTGAAAGAGCTATGACCGACCTATACAGCATACTAAAAAGCAGAGACATTGCCGACAAAGATCCATCTTGTCAAAGCTATGGTTTTTCCAGTACTCATGTATGGGTATGAGAGTTGGACTATAAAGAAAGCTGAGTGCTGAAGAACTGATGCTTTCAAACTGTGATGTTGGAGAAGACTCTGTGAGTCCCTTGGATTGCAAGGATATCAAAGCAGTCAGTCCTAACGGAAATCAATACTGAATATTCATTGGAAGGACTGATGCTGAAGCTGAAACTCCAATACTTTGGCCACCTGATGCAAAGTTGATTCATTGGAAAAGACCATGATTCTGGGAAAGAATGAAGGCAGGAGAAGAGGGGATGACAGAAGATGAGATGGTTTCATGGCATCCCCAACTCAATGGACATGAGTTTGAGCAAGCTTTGGGAGTTGGTGATGGACAGGTAAGCCTGGCATGCTGCAGTCCATGGGGTTGCAAGCAGTTGGACATGACTGAGTGACTGAATTGAACTGAACTGTTACCAAAGGAAGAGATTCCATGAGAAAGTCTTCTATAACTATTCTAAAGATACTCTATACTTTCTCTCATTGTTATTGAGGTAAAATGATAAACACTTAAGTTCTATATAAGGTATATTTGGAGAAGGCAATGGCACCCCACTCCAGTACTCTTGCCTGGAAAATCCCATGGACAGAGGAGCCTGGTGGGCTGCAGTACATGGGGTTGCTAAGAGTCAGATATGACTGAGTGACTACACTTTAACTTTTCACTTTCATGCATTGGAGAAGGAAATGGCAACCCACTCCAGTGTTCTTGCCTGGAGAATCCCAGGGATGGGGGAGCCTGGTGGGCTGCGGTCTATGAGATCATAGAGAGTCGACACTGCTGAAGTGACTTAGCAGCATATAAGGTGTACTAGTATCAAATGTGATGATTTGATCTATATTCCATTGTGAAATAATCATCCAGTTAAACTTAATAAACATATCCATCATCAAAGCTTGAATAAGTCCCAGAAACTGCATTTCTTTTAACTTTGCATATCTTTTACAGGTATAATTCAGCATAATGTTGTTGTTATTTATTCACTAAGCTGTGTCCAACACTTTTGTGACCCCATGGACTATAGCCTGCCAGGCTCCTCTGTCCTTGGGATTTCCCAGGCAAGAATACTCATGTGGGTTGCCATTTTCTTCTCCAAGGGATCTTCCCAACCCAGAGATCAAACCTGAGTCTCCTGCTTTGGCAGGCAAATTCTTTACTACTGAGCCACCTGGAAGCCCCAGTTCACCATATTAGCAACTGACAAAAATCTAGGTATCTCGATAGGAATAAGTCATATAGAAATGGGGGCAATCTCCTTGCCTGAAGACAAAAAAAATAATTTCACAATTTGGCTGCCTTATTGAAAAGCTAATAGACCAAGTATATATGAATGAAGTTAAATTGTTATTGACTTTAAGTCCCAGACACAACATAGCTCTAAATTTTGTTTCCAAAATTAACACATCTTTAGCGAAAGTGTATGTGTTTTCAGTGGATGATTTTCTAAACTAGAATTACACATCAAACTATAAATGAGGCAAAATGTCATATAATCCTGAAAATAGTGATGTGCTTTTTACCCTACAGAGAGGGGGAAAAGGGGATTTTTAATGTATATTTTGGCATAGAAAAGGTAAGTTAAAATTATATGTTAATTATTTTGTCTCACATAAGGTTTCTTTGAAATTTTAAACCTACAAGTATGTCCTTTAGGCAACAGATTTTCTCCCTGCAATAGAGAAGGGAAAATCACCAGATGTGAATAAATGGATGGAAATTTGCCTTAAGATACAACACATTTAGTTTTTCTTCTTTATCTATATTAAAATCTCTTCTTCCTTATTCTACTATTTGGAATTATAAATTCACCATCTCTATTCTAGTGTCAGATATTTGTAACATGGTGTAAGTGGACAAATTGCCACTCTGACATCAGCCAGTCACAAACTCATTTCACTGGTATATTTCCTCTTTTACAGATATTGATAATTCTGAATAAACAGATAATATGGAGTTTCTGAGATTGTTAAGTCAATGACTAGCTCTTAAGACACTATGGGAGAACAAGATGCTGGAGGAGTAAGTTGACGTGGAGTACCTCTCTCTCCACGGATACATCAGGAATACACCTTCAGACGCAGAAGTACATGCAGAACACCAGCTGAGAGAAGACAGGAGTACCTGACCCCCAGAAAAGAATACACACAATCCTACTGATAAAACTCAGTAGGGTGAAGGAATTAGGGGGTAAAACAGGAGTGTTAGTAGGACTGGACTTGCCCTCAGTGGTTGGGGGAATTGAAGCAGGGGTCTGATCCCCACAAAGGGGCACCTGTGTGAGTCAGAGGAGACACATTAAAGGCTGAGAGTGAAATAGCTGATCTGTGGCAGCCTAAACAGAATGAGAATCAGAGAGTCCTTGCCAAAGCCATACACACCTTGGAGAGGGACATGGGTCCCCTGGAAGGCACAGCTGCTGGGAGCTGGAGTTTAGGGATTGTGGTGCAATCCCAGGGCAAGGGCTGCTGATGACTGTGGAGAGACAGATCGAGGAGATGTGAAGAAGATTATGGTGGGAAATAGCTGTGGAGGAAAGCTGGGCAGCCATGGAAACACGGTGACACTGCTGAGTCAGGTGGAGAGAGTAGAGCCATCACCATAGCCTCTCTCTCCCCACACGCCAGCATCTGCAGCTGAACAACAGAGAGTTGGCTCATCAAACACTTGACACACTGAACTACAGACTAGAACCCCAGTCAGGGGTCCCCTCTATGTGTCTGATGCACAAAACAACAGAGAATGGCTCCAGGAAAGGGAGTCCTCTTAAATGGCTGAACAGGAGGAGCTATGGAGAAAGACTGACCAAAGAGGCCTTCTGGTCGCCAGCTACAAGAGGCTCGAACAAAGACACTGAGAAGGCCATAAGTCCTGGGGTGTAGTAGGTCCATGTCCCTAAACACTTTGCACTACCAGGGTCCCCACAAGCCAAGTAGCTGCACCACCTTCATGTTCCTCTTATGGGGGCAAAACTGCCACAGGCAAAAAAATCCTATATCTGTGTGGGCAGGGTGGCCTTTGTCGTGTCCAACTCTTTGCAGCACTATAGACCATGGCCAGCCAGGCTTCTCTGTTGGGAGGGTTCTCCAGGCAAGAATACTGGAGTGTATTGGCCAATACTGGTTGCCATACCCATCTAGAGCACTATATTTACTGCTGTCCTAGCTGCCAACTCCCCTGAGAATCTGGTGGATTGAAATATAGTTCCTATTTTACTTATTATTTGCCTGATTTTGTAACTGCCATTTGTCTGAGGTTCATCTTTGGTTTCTCATTTTTGGGTGTTTGTTTTCATCTCACTTAATGCCATATCAAATCACTTGTGGAATCTTCATTCCTGACCAGAGATCAAGCCCTGAACCTTTGGAGGGGGAGCACTGCCTCCAAAATCCTAGACTGCCAGAGAAATAACTGTAGGGAGCATCAAATAGTGAGAACACACACTAAGGAAATCACTTGAATACAAGACCCAGAATCACCCAACCACCAATAGCACTCTGTGCAAGACACCTCTTCTAAACAACAAACAAAACAAAACCACAAACCCAATCATCAGCAGACAGGATTACCACCTCACTCAGCCTTGCCCATTGGAGGAAAAGCAAACAAAAAAAACAAACCAAAAAAACCCAGCACAAATCTCACCCTATATGAAGCTTACACAAACCACTAGACCAACTTTCAGTACAGTTCAGTTCAGTTCAGTCATGCAGTCCTGTCTGACTCTTTGCAACCCCATGAACCACAGCACTTCAGGCCTCCCTATCCATCACCAAATCCTGGAGCTTACCCAAACTCATATCCATTGAGTCAGTGATGCCATCCAACTGTCCCATCCTCTGTTGTCCCCTTCTCCTCTTGCCTTCAATCTTTCCCATCATCAGGGTCTTTTCAAATGAGTCAGCTCTTCACATCAGGTGGCCAAAATATTGGAGTTTCAGCTTCAAAATCAGTCCTTCCAATGAACACTCAAGACTGACCCCTTCCACATTGGACTGGTTGGATCTCCTTGCAGTCCAAGGGACTCTCAAAAGTCATGTCGAACACCACAGTTCAAAAGCATCAATTTTTATGCGCTAAGCTTTATTTATAGTCCAACTCTCACATACATACTTGATTACTGGAAAAATCATAGCCTTGACTAGACAGACCTCTGTGACAAAATGATGTCTCTGCTTTTTAATATGTTGTCTCGGTTGGTCAAAGGTCTTTTAATTTCATGGCTACAATCCCCATTTGCAGTGATTTTGGAGTCCGAAAAAGTAAAGTCAGCCACTGTTTCCACTGTTTCCCAATCTAGTTGCCATGAAGTGATGGGACCATCTGCTATAATCTTAGTTTTCTGAATGTTGAGCTTTAAGCCAACTTTTTCACTCTCCTCTTTAACTTTTATCAAGAGTCCCTTTAGTTTTTCTTCACTTTCTGCCATAAGGTGGTATCATCTGCATATCTGAGGTTATTGATATTTCTCCTGGCAATCTTGATTTCATCTTGTGCTTCTTCCAGCCCAGCATTTCTCATGATGTACTCTGCATATAAGTTAAATAAGACCACCTTAGGAGGGCAGAAACCAAAATGAAGAAATAATTCAACTTGAAGCTTGAGAAAAGGAGATCTCAAACACAATAAGATAATACATCTATATCTATCTATCTATCTATCTATATATGTATATATATATAAAATGAAAAGGCATAAAAATACTACACTAATGAAGAAACAAATTAGAAACAAAGAAGTAAAATAAATGAAGAGGAAATAGGCAAACTACGTGGAAAAGAATTCAGAATAAAGATAGTAAAGATGATCAAAAACCTTAAAAACAAAATGGAGAAAATGCAAGAATCAATTAGCAAAGACCTAGAAGAGTTAAAGAATAAACATATAGAGACAAACAACACAATTACTGAAATAAAAAATACTCTGGAAGAAATTAATAGCAGAATATCTGAAGCGGAAGAATGAATCAGTCAGCTGGGAGATGATGTGGTGGAAATAACTTCTGAAGAGCAGAATAAAGTAAAAAGAAGACTTCTGGGACAATATCAAACATACCAATATTTGAATTATATGGGTCCTAGGAAAAGAAAAGAAAATCAAATGGTATGAGAAAAATTTTGAATAGATTATAGTTTAAAATTTCCCCAACATGGAAAAGGAAACAGTCAATCAAGTCCAAGAGAAGCAAAGAGTCCCATGTACAATAACCCAAGGAGAAACATGTCAATACACATACTAATCAAGCTAACAAAGGCTAAACATAAAGAATAATAAAAGCAGCAAGGTAAAAGCAACAAGTAACATACAAGGGAAACCCCATATGTTTAGCAGCTGATCTTTCAGCAGAAACTCTGCAGGTCAGAAAAGAATGGCAGAATATATTTAAAGTACTAAAGGGGAAAAAAATCTACAACCAAGATTACTGTACCCAGCAAGGATCTCATTCAAAATTGATGGAGAAATAAAAAGCTTCTCTGACAAGCAAAAGTTAGGAGAATTCAGTAACACAAAACTAGCTTTATGACAAATGTTACAGAAACTTATATAGTCAAGAAATACAAGAGAAGGAAAAAGATCTACAAAATCAACCCTAAACAATTAAGAAAATGGCAATAGGAACGTATTATCAATAATTATTTTAAATGTAAGTGGTTAAATGCCCCAACCAAAAGACACAGAGTGGCTGAATAAATACAAAAAGAAGACCCATATATATGCTGTCTACAAGAAACCCACATCAGACCTCAAGACATACATAGACTGAAAGTGAGAGGATGGAAAAATTTATTCCATGCAAATGGGAAGTAAAGGAAAGCTGGAGTAGCAATCCTCATATCAGACAATGTAGACCTTAAAATAGAGGATTACAAGAGAGAAGGGAGTGCATTAATAATGATTAAGGGATCATTCCAAGAGGAAGACATAACACTTGTAAATATCTATGCACCCAACATAAGAGCACCTCAATACATAAGACAAACACTAACGGACATAAAAGGAGAAATTGACAGTTGCACAATATTAGGAGACTTTAACACCACAGTTTCAACAGTGGACAGATCATCAAAACAGAAATTTAATAAGGAAACATAAGTCGTAAATGATTCATTAGATAGATGGATCTCATTTATATCTTCAGGACATTCCATGCAAGTGAGAAGAATACACCTTATTCTCAAGTGCACATGGAACATTCTCCAGTATAGACCACATCCTGGGTCACAAATCAAATGTCAGTAAATTTAAGAAAATTGAAATTATATCAAACATCTTCTCTGACCACAACACTATGAAAGTAGATATCAATCACAAGAATGAAACTGTAAAAAACACAAACACATGGAGATTAAACAATATGTTTCTTAATAACCAACAGATTACTGAAGAAATCAAAAAGGAAATTAAAAAAAATCTAGAAACAAATGACAATGGAAACACAACTCAAAACCTATGGGATGCAACAAAAACAGTTCTATGAGGGAAGTTATAACAATACAATCTTAACTCAAGAAACAAGAAAAACACCAAATAGACAACCTAACTTTATACCTAAAACAACTGGAAAGAGAAGAAGAAAACTCCCAAATTAATAGAAGGATAGAAATCATAAAGATCTGAGCAGAAAGAAATGAAAAAGAAATGAAAGAAACAATAGTAAATATTAATAAAATTAAAAGCTGGTTCTTTGAGAAGATAAACACATTGAAACACTTTTAGCCTAACTTATCAAGAAAAAAAGAGAAGAATCAAATGGACAAAATTAATGATGAAAAAGGAAAGCCTATAACAGACAATGCAGAAATACATAGGATTATATTATTATTATGAACAACTATATGGCAATAAAATGGATGACCTGGAAGAAATGGAAAGATTCTTAGAAAAGTTCAATTTTGCAATACTGAACCAGGAAGAAATAGAAATTATGAACAACCCAATTGAAAGCACTGAAATTGAAGCTGTGATCAAAAATTTCCCCAAAAACAAAAGCTCAGAACCAGATGGCTTCACAGGAAAACTATCAAGCATTTAGAGAAGGGCCAATGCCTATCCTTCTAATACTCTTTCAAAAAACTGAAGAGGAAGGAACACTTCCACACTCATTCTATGAGGCCACCTTCAATTTGATTCCAAAACCAGACAAAGACAACACACACACACGCACACACACACAAACACACAAACTACAGACCAATATCAGCGATGAACATAGATGCAAAAGTCCTCAACAAAATTTTAGCAAACAAAATTCAGCAACACATCAAAAAGCTCATACATCATGATCAAGTTGGTTTTATTCCAGTGATGCAAAGATTCTTCAAAATACACAAATCAATCAATGTGATACACCATATTAGCAAATTGAAAGATATAAACCACATGATAGTCTCAATAGATGCAGAGAAAGCCTTTGATAAAATTCAGCACCCATTTATAATTAACACTCTTCAACAAATGGGCATAGAAGGAACCTACCTCAACATTGTAAAGGCCATATATGACAAGCCTACAGCAAACATTCTAAGTGGTGAAAAAGTGAAAGCATTTCTCCTCAGATCAGGAACAAGACAAGAGTGCTCACTTTCTTCACTATTATTTAAGATAGTTTTGGAGTCCTAGCTACAGCAATCAGAGAAGAAAAGGAAACAAAGGAATACAGATTAGAAAACAAGTAAAGCTCTCTGTGTTCACAGATAACATGATTCTGTACACATAAAACCATAAAGATACTATCAGAAAATTACTAGAGCCTATCAGTGAATTTAGAAAGTTTAAGGACACAAAATCAATACACATAAGTCATTTGAGTTTCTCTATACTAACAATGAAAAATCAGAATGAAAAATTAAGAAATCAATCCTATTCACCATTGCAACAAAAAAAAAGTAAATATCTAGGAATAAACTTACCCAAGGAGACAACAGAACTATACACAGAAAATTATAGAACACTAATGAAAAAAATTAAAGATGACATAAACAGATGGAGAGATATTTCATGTTCCTGGGTAGGAAGAATCAATATTGTGAAAATAACTATACTACCAAATATAATCTACAGATTCAATGCAAACCCTGTAAAATTACCAATAACATTTTTCACAGAACTAAAACAAAAAATTTCACAATTCATATGGAAACACAAAAGACCCCAGATAACCATGTAGTCTTTAGAAAGAAGAATGGAGCTAGGGAAATCAACCTTCCTGACTTTAGATTATACTACAAAGCTACAGTCTTCAAGAAAGTATGGTGCTGGCACAAAAACAGAAACATAGACCAATTGAACAAGACAGAAAGCCCAGAAATATACCCATGCATCTATGTGTACCTTATATTTGACAAAGGATGCAAGAATAGAAAATAGGGCAAAGATAGCCTCTTCATATGGTGCTAGGAAGACTGGACAGCTGCATGTAAAAGAAGAAAATTAGAGCACTTCCTACCACCATACACAAAGATAAACACAAAATGGATTAAAGACCTAAATGTAAACTAGAAACTATAAAACTCTTAGAGGAAAACATAAGCCGAACACTCAATGACAAAAAAACAAAGCAAGATCATCTATGACTCACCTCCTAGAATAATAGAAATAAAAACAAAAGTAAACAAGTGGGACGTAATCAAACTTAAAAGCTTTTGCACAGCAAAGGAAACTATAGACAAGGTGAAAAGACAGCCCTCAGAATGGGAGAAAATAATAGCAAATGCAACAACTGACACAGAATTAATTTCCAAAATATTACAAGCAGCTCAATACCAGAAAAACAAACAACCCAATCAAAAAGTGGGAAAAAGATCTAAACAGACATTTCTCCAAAGAAGACATACAGATGGCTAGCAAACACATGAAAATATACTCAGCATGGCTCATTATTAGAGAAATGCAAGTCAAAACTACAATGAGATATCACCTCACACCAGTCAGAATGGCCATCATCAAAAAGTCTACAAATAATAAATGTTGAAGAGGATATGGAGAAAAGTGAACACCCTTGCATTGTTTGTGGAAATGTAAATTGATACAGGCACTGTGGAAGATGGTATGGAGATTCCTTAAAAAAGCTAGGAATAAAACCACCATATGACACAGCAATCTCTCTCCTAGGCATATACCCTGAGGAAACCAAAATTGAAAAAGACATATGTATTGTTCATTGCAGCCTTATTTACAATAGCTAGAACATGGAAGCAACCTAGATGTCCATCAACAAATGAATGCATAAAGAAGTTGTGGTATATATACACAATGGAGTGTTACTCAGCCATAAAAAAAGAATGCTTTTGAGTCAGTTCTAATGAGATGGATGAACCTACAACCTATTATACAGAATCAAGTAAGCCAGAAAGTGAAAGATAAATATCATATTCTAACACATGTATNAAGAAAGTATGGTGCTGGCACAAAAACAGAAACATAGACCAATTGAACAAGACAGAAAGCCCAGAAATATACCCATGCATCTATGTGTACCTTATATTTGACAAAGGATGCAAGAATAGAAAATAGGGCAAAGATAGCCTCTTCATATGGTGCTAGGAAGACTGGACAGCTGCATGTAAAAGAAGAAAATTAGAGCACTTCCTACCACCATACACAAAGATAAACACAAAATGGATTAAAGACCTAAATGTAAACTAGAAACTATAAAACTCTTAGAGGAAAACATAAGCCGAACACTCAATGACAAAAAAACAAAGCAAGATCATCTATGACTCACCTCCTAGAATAATAGAAATAAAAACAAAAGTAAACAAGTGGGACGTAATCAAACTTAAAAGCTTTTGCACAGCAAAGGAAACTATAGACAAGGTGAAAAGACAGCCCTCAGAATGGGAGAAAATAATAGCAAATGCAACAACTGACACAGAATTAATTTCCAAAATATTACAAGCAGCTCAATACCAGAAAAACAAACAACCCAATCAAAAAGTGGGAAAAAGATCTAAACAGACATTTCTCCAAAGAAGACATACAGATGGCTAGCAAACACATGAAAATATACTCAGCATGGCTCATTATTAGAGAAATGCAAGTCAAAACTACAATGAGATATCACCTCACACCAGTCAGAATGGCCATCATCAAAAAGTCTACAAATAATAAATGTTGAAGAGGATATGGAGAAAAGTGAACACCCTTGCATTGTTTGTGGAAATGTAAATTGATACAGGCACTGTGGAAGATGGTATGGAGATTCCTTAAAAAAGCTAGGAATAAAACCACCATATGACACAGCAATCTCTCTCCTAGGCATATACCCTGAGGAAACCAAAATTGAAAAAGACATATGTATTGTTCATTGCAGCCTTATTTACAATAGCTAGAACATGGAAGCAACCTAGATGTCCATCAACAAATGAATGCATAAAGAAGTTGTGGTATATATACACAATGGAGTGTTACTCAGCCATAAAAAAAGAATGCTTTTGAGTCAGTTCTAATGAGATGGATGAACCTACAACCTATTATACAGAATCAAGTAAGCCAGAAAGTGAAAGATAAATATCATATTCTAACACATGTATATGGAATCAAGAAAAATGGTACTGAAAAGTTTATTTACAGGGCAGCAATAGAAACAGTCATAGAGACTAGACTTATGGACATGGGGAGAGTGAAGGAGAGGGTGAGATGTATGGAAAGAGTAACATGGAAACTCACATTACAATATGTAAAATAAACAGTCAACGGGAATTTGCTGCATGGCTCAGGAAACTCAAGCAGGGGCTCTGTGTCAACCTAGAGGGGTGGTATTGGGAGGGAAGTGGAAGGGAGATTCAAAAGGGAGGGGATAGATGTATACCTGTGGCTGATTCATGTTGAGGTTTGACAGAAAACAACAAAATTCTATAAAACAATTATCCTTTAATGAAAAAGTAAGGTAAAGAAAAAAAGGAAAAAGAGACACTTAGACAAATATAATACAATAAAAATTACAGTTACATTATATCAATAAACATAATAAACATTAATTAAATAGAATAGCAATTAGTTTAATATTTATAAAAATAAAAGCATTCAAAAGAATTATATATATATATATATATATATATACATATATCTTATAAATGAGATGTTAGGTAAAGAAACAAAATTTTAAGAAGAAAGTTATTTTGCAAGATATATGTCACCCTAAAATATTTATTTACCTTTTTTAGAGTCCTTGAGAAAAATTTATATTTTTAAAAATCTAATACACTGAAATGCACTGTAAAATGTAGTGCTATTGTAAATATCAATTACTACAAATAACAGTATTTGATTCAAATTTATTAGTATATATAAAGGAGATATTTAACAAGTAAAAATCAGTGTTTAAAAGACCATAAAAATAAAACTGTGCTTATACTTTTTAAAAGTGTTCATTTCACTCCCTTAATTCAAAGTGGATTACAAATAATTGTTTATGGGTACAGGTATAGAGGAAAATCCTTACCATTCATTTATTGGTTTGCTATTCTTATAAAGTTCCCAGAACTTAAATTGTCATTCATGACTTATAATACTAGTATCTAAACAATACATTGATGCCTCAAATCCATTTTGGAAAGAGGCAGGTATAATAAACAAAGGAAAAATAAATGGGAGCAATTTAAAGTTTCTGCCATGTAGATTTTGAATTATCTGCATGACCTACATAAGCAATTCCTGGGTACCTCAAATACTTCAGAGGATTAGTGTTGAAATAAGTACTGCTTGAATTTGTAATCATGTCTCTGATTTTATCATCAAACTGGTACATAGAGAACCTGCCCAAGAATAGCTTGTCTATTTAAGTTTTCATTTCTGTAAATAATGGCTATTCCCTTCTCCTGAATTGTTTAAAAGTTTCCAGCTGTGGTGCCTGAAACATAAGAGAAACTGAATTAACTCTAAAGAGGAGTCTTGTTTAGTCACATCAGTTGTGTAGGACTCTGAGAGCCCATGGACTGTAGCCTGCCAGGTTCCTCTGTTCATGGGATTTTCCAAGCAAGAATACTGGAGTGGGTGGCCATTTTCCTATTCAGGTGATCTTCCTTCCCCAGAGATCGAACCTACATCTCCTACATTGGAATGCTAGGTTTTTAAACACTGAGTTAACCTGGATACCTGTGCAAGTCAAGGTTAAATATCAGCATTGATCAAAATCTGTGTAATGATTGTTTTACTTAAGATTCAGTAGTGAGACTTCCTAAGAACCACGGCTGCTTGGAGCTGGCCTCCATCAATGTTGGGTTACACTGCCCCTTTGTTGACAAAAATGAAGACCGTCACCTTTTTAGTCCACTGAATATGGGGGTTACCTGTGTCAATCTAGTTTCCTAGAAAACTAAAGAGGACTCGGGGAGGCAGGTTATTGAGGACTAAGAAAGATGATCCGTTTCCTCTCAGGTATATCCTCCCACTTGACTGAATCCATGAAATCCTGACTATTTCTTTACATCTTTGATATCTTCTGCCTAAAATTTCTTGCTTATTTCCCTTTTTAAAAGAAAGAATATTTAATACTTTTTTTTCATTTTTAACTTCAGACTTTATCTAACATCATCAGAAAAAAAAAAGTAATATCCCTTGCCCTCTTTCTGTGATTTTTCCATGAGACCCTATTAAAAATAATGGTATTTTCAGTCTGAATTGATTTTAAGTTCTATTTTTCTTTAATATATAGTGAATTTATCAAATTATTTCTACTTTGTTTAATATTTGTTTAGATAATATGAATTGGAAATATCAAGGGAACATTTCACCCAAAGATGGGCACAATAAAGGACAGAAATAGTAGAGATCAAGTAAACACTGAAGAGATAAAAAAGTGATGGAAAGAATATACAAATAACTGTACAAAAATAAACATCATAATGAACCATATAACTACTATGACGTGGTCAGTCACCTAGAGCCAGACATTTTGGAGTGTGAAGTCAAGTGGGCATTAGGAAGCATTGCTGTTAATAAAGCTAGTGGATGTGATGGAATTCCAGTTGCTGCTTCTGCTGCTGTTAAGTCGCTTCAGTCGTGTCCAACTCTATGTGACCCCATAGACGGCAGCCCACCAGGCTCCCCTATCCCTGGGATTCTCCAGGCAAGAACACTGGAGTGGGGTGCTATTTCCTTCTCCAATGCATGAAAGTGAAAAGTGAAAGTGAAGTCGCTCCTTCGTGTGTGACTCTTAGCGACCCCATGGACTGCAGCCTACCAGGCTCCTCCGTCCATGGGATTTTCCAGGCAAGAGTACTGGAGTGGGGTGCCATTGCCTTCTAGAGCTATTCAAAACATGAAAGGATGATGCTATCAAATTGTTGCACTCAATATGTCAGTAAATCTGGAAGACCCAGCAGTGGCCACAGGACTGGAAAAGGTCAATCCTCATCCCAATTCCCAAGAAGGGTAGTACTAAAGAATATGCTAACCATCAGACAATTGCACTCATCTCTTATGCTAGTAAGGTCATGCTTAAATATTGCATGCTAGACTTCAGCATTATGTGAATCAAGAACTTCCAGACACCCAAGCTGGGTTTAGAAAAGGCAGAGGAACCAGAATTCAAATTGCCAATGTTTGCTGGATCATAGATTGAAGTGAAGTGAAAGTCACTCAGTTGTGTTAGACTCTTTGTGACTCCATGGACTATATAGTCCATGAATTATCCAGGCCAGAATACTGGAGTGGGTAGCCTTTCCCTTCTCCAGGGGATCTTCCCAACCCAGGGATCAAACCCAGGTCTCCCTGGGTTCTTTGCAGGCGGTTTCTTTACCAGCTGAGCAACCAGGAAAGCCCAGATCATAGAGAAAGCAAGATGATTACAGAAAAACACCTACCTCTGTTTCATTCACTATGCTAAAACCTTTGACTGTGAGGATCATAACAAACTGTGGAAAGCTCTTAAAGAGATAGGGATATCAGACCATCTTATCTGTCTCCTGAGAAACCTGTATGCGGGTCAAGATGCAACAGCTAGAACCCTGTATAGAACAACTGCTTGGTTCAGAATTGAGAAAGAGCGTGACAGGGCTGTCTGCTGTCACCATGTTTAACCCAAACGCTGAGCACTTCAGGAGAAATGCCAGCTGGGATGAGTTACAAACTGGACTCAAGATAGGCAGTAGAAACATCAGCAACCTCAGATATGTGGATGATACCACTCTAATGGCAGAAAACAAGAACAAAGCCTCTTGATGAAAGTGAAGGAGGAAAGTGACAGAGTCATCTTAAAACTAAATATTAAAAAAAAAAAAAAATAAGGTCATGGCATCCACCCCCATTATTTCATGGCAAATAGAAAGGGAAAAGGTGGAAGTAGTGACAGATTTCCTTTCTTGGGCTCTAAAATCACTGTGAATGAAATCAGAAGATGATTGCTTCTCTGCAGGAAAGCTATAACAAATTTAGACAGTATGTTGAAAAGCAGAGACATTACTCTGCCGACAAAGGTCCATATAGTCAAGGCTATGGTCTTCCAGTGGCCATATACGGTCGTGATAGCTGGATGGTAAAGAATTCGGAGTACCAAAGACTTGATGCCTTTGAACTATGGTGCTGGAGAAGACTTGAGAGTCCCTTGGACAGAAAGGAGATCAAATCAGTCAATCTTAAGGTAAGTCAACCCTGAATACTCATTGGAAGGACTGATCCTGAAGTTGAAGCTACAGTATTTTGGTCACCAGATGCCAATAACTGACTCATTGAAAAAGTCCCTGATGTCGGGAAAAATTGAGGACAGAAGAAGAAGTGGGTGTCAGAGGATGAGATGGCTGGATGACATCGTCTATGCAATGGACATGAACCTGGGCCAACTTTGGGAGATGATGAGGCACAGGGAGGCCTGTTATGCTGCAGTCCATCGGGTCTCAAACAGTTGGAGGTGACTAGGCAATTGCACAACAACAGCCTTAAACATTTTATTTATTGTGGAAAGAACACAACATGAAGTGTACTTTCTTAGTAATTCACCTCATGTTTATAAAAAAAACTCTGTGCAATACAGTATTGTTGGTTATAGATACAACATCATTCACAGACCTCTAGAACTTATTCATCTTGCTTAACTGAAACTTTGTGTCTGCTGATTAATAATTTCATCTTTTTTCCCTATCCTGGTGCTTGGCAGCCATAATTCCATTCTTTGATTATATGAATTTGACTACTTTAGCTATTTCACATAAGTGGAATTATGAACTGTCTCTTTGTAACTGGCTTCCTTCCCATATTTTACTTATCCCGTGTTTGTTTATTTCTTATCTATTTTTTATCCCGTATTTATTTTCATATTTGTATTATCCCATATTATTTATAGCTACTGTTTATAATTTATAACTTGTACATAGTAGGCCTAGTAATAAACACAGTAATAAACTCATATACACTGAGTTTGATAGGTGAGTGATGCCATCCAAACATCTCATCCTCTGTCACTGTCAGTATGTTGGAATATTTTAACTATGATCATCTTAATTTAAATACTTTAATATTTTCAGTCAATTTTGTGTTATTATTGTTATAGACACTAGACTTTATTCCAAAGATTCACAAAGTTTCTAAATTCACTTATGTACCAAGTTTCTTTCGTAATATGTCATTTTTTTTCCTTCCTGAGACTTTTTCTCTAGATGTTTCCTTAATAGAATTTCTAGCAGGAAGAAATTCCCACCTCAAGGCCTGAAGAGATAGATAAGAAGTGATACTGGAACTTTTAATACTTTAACACTATAGCTACAAAAAAGAACAAATGCAAATTATTTGAAGACTTTGATAAAGGAACTCTCACCAACCATTGGACCTGGAGGGAGAAAAATTATGGAATAATTATTTCACATTTGATTCCATTCTCTGATTCCCAGCTGATGATTCCCAGTGGCTAAAATAAAGCTGGTGTGGGTGGGGTGGTCAGAGTCCAAGAGAGCTGATTTGTATTCATTCTCTTTCTCCATCTTTTTCCTTCTTTCCTTCCTTCCTAGCTTGTCTACCTTTCTTCCTTCCAGAAGCCATTGTTTTGAGAAAATTGTGCCTTGAGTGTACAATTCTACACACAGGGGTTTCATTGGACTTGAGTTTTTGTCTCACGGAATTTAAACCCAAGATATAGATAGTTTTTCTTTCTCCTTTACTATTGTTGATTTCCCTTGTAGCTCATTTAATAAAGAATCTGCCTGCAGTGCAGGAGACGCGAGTTCGATCCCTGGGTCAGGAAGATCCTCTGGAGAAGGAAATGGCAACCCACTCCAGTATCCTTGTTTGGAAAATCTCATGGACAGAGAAGCCTGATGTACTGCAGTCCATGGGGTCTCAAAGAGTCGGCCATGACTGAGCAACTAATACACACACACACACACACACACACACACACACAGGATAATTTTGCTAGCTAAAAATTTATAGGTTTTCTTTTGTCATTGCTTTCTTTCAGTGTTTTAAATATTTTATTCTACTCTTAATTATTTTTTAATTGGAAGATAATTTCTTTACAATGCTGCATTGGTTTCTGCCATATGACAATGTGAATCAGTCATAATTATACACATGTCCCCTCCATCATCAGCCTCTCTCCCCCATCTCATCCCACTCTTCTAAGTCATCACAGAGCGCCAGGCTGGGCCCTTTGTGCTAGACAGCAACTTCTTAGTTTTAAATCAGTTTTATACATGACAGCGTATATAAGTCAATACTAGTTCTCAATTTGTCCTACCCTCTCCACTCCCTGCTGTGTTCACAAGTTCATTCTCTACATCTGTGTCTCCATTTCTTCCCTGCAAATAGATTCATTGGTACTATTCTAGATTTCATATATGCATGTTAATATATATTTGTTTGTCCCTTTCTGATTTACTTCACTCTGTATAACAAGTTCTAGATTCACCCACCTCACTATATTCTATTCTCTTTCAATTTGCATGATTTCTGTCAAGAAATCCACTGCAACATTTATCCATAATTCTCTATGGGTTAGAGGTCTTCATCCACAAATTTCTCATTCTATACTTCTATTAGTGCTTGGCTTGACTCATTCATAGTCTATTTATTTACAGATTTGGATGTTATAGCAATACTTAAGAACATAGTGAATTATGTGGGTTAATGGAATAGTCATTGTGTGATCAACTATAGCTGCCATAGTCTAAAACTCTTTTGATTGAAAAGATAACTATAGTAGAGCTTCAGGGTACCTGAATAATGAGTTGTTTTTTTTGGGGGGGAGGAATTTGCAGTCTATATAAAAAAGGAAAATTATGTATAAAAAAGGAAAATTATGTATAAAACAGGAAAATTATGTATAAAACAGGAAAACTGATCTACAAGTTAAATAATTTAATGTTTCAACATATATGAAAGCATTCTTTTAGGTAATTATTTGTTCATTTTATATATATTGCAACATAAATTATTGTGTCTGCATGATATGTTGCATGCAGTCATAAAGTGTTTCAAGATCTATAATTAAATTAAAAAATAATTAAACAGAATATTTAAACATGAGTATAAATCCTTGTATATTTTTAGTTTTTGCACACCCACAGTAACTCAAAAAAATTTTAGATAAAAAACTAAGCTTGATTTCAGATATTTTATAAACCTTAAATATGTTAACACTAGTTAAAATTACTTTTTATAAAGTTAATTTTAAAAAGAAAAGACTTCCATAATTTTTGAATTCCATATAACATTAACCTTTAATAGATAAATTTGTATTTAGTTTGAAGAAACACATCTGAGTTCATTCAATTACCTACATTTTAATTTAATTAACCAAGGATGTATTGAACATAATTATAAGCCAGACACCTTTAGATGCTCACCAATTATTAGACATAGTTAGACATTTAAATAGAGAGAGTAATGTACCATCACAGGTGCCTTGAGAAAAATACATATGAAGTACACAAAATGTACATAGACTGAGTGAGAACTATGGAACAGACCGGTTCCAAATCAGAAAAGGAGTGTCAAGGCTGTATATTGTCATCCTGATTATTTAACTTATATGCATAGGTCATCATGAGAAATGTTGGGCTGGATGAAGCACAATCTGGAATCAAGATTGCCAGGAGAAATATCAATAAGCTCAGACATGCAGATGAGACTACCCTTATGGCAGAAAGTGAAGAGGAACTAAAAAGCCTCTTGATGAAAGTGAAAGAGGAGAGTGAAAAAGTTGGCTTACAGCTCAAAGTTCACAAAGCTAAGATCATGGCATCTGGTCCCATCATTTCATGGCAAATAGAAGGAGAAACAATGGAAACAGTGACAGATTTCATTTTGGGGGGCTTCAAAATCACTGCACATGATGACTGAAGCCATGAAATTAAAAAGCACTTACTCCTTGGAAGAAAAGTTATGACCAACCTAGANTGCATGAAAGTGAAAAGTGAAAGTGAAGTCGCTCCTTCGTGTGTGACTCTTAGCGACCCCATGGACTGCAGCCTACCAGGCTCCTCCGTCCATGGGATTTTCCAGGCAAGAGTACTGGAGTGGGGTGCCATTGCCTTCTAGAGCTATTCAAAACATGAAAGGATGATGCTATCAAATTGTTGCACTCAATATGTCAGTAAATCTGGAAGACCCAGCAGTGGCCACAGGACTGGAAAAGGTCAATCCTCATCCCAATTCCCAAGAAGGGTAGTACTAAAGAATATGCTAACCATCAGACAATTGCACTCATCTCTTATGCTAGTAAGGTCATGCTTAAATATTGCATGCTAGACTTCAGCATTATGTGAATCAAGAACTTCCAGACACCCAAGCTGGGTTTAGAAAAGGCAGAGGAACCAGAATTCAAATTGCCAATGTTTGCTGGATCATAGATTGAAGTGAAGTGAAAGTCACTCAGTTGTGTTAGACTCTTTGTGACTCCATGGACTATATAGTCCATGAATTATCCAGGCCAGAATACTGGAGTGGGTAGCCTTTCCCTTCTCCAGGGGATCTTCCCAACCCAGGGATCAAACCCAGGTCTCCCTGGGTTCTTTGCAGGCGGTTTCTTTACCAGCTGAGCAACCAGGAAAGCCCAGATCATAGAGAAAGCAAGATGATTACAGAAAAACACCTACCTCTGTTTCATTCACTATGCTAAAACCTTTGACTGTGAGGATCATAACAAACTGTGGAAAGCTCTTAAAGAGATAGGGATATCAGACCATCTTATCTGTCTCCTGAGAAACCTGTATGCAGGTCAAGATGCAACAGCTAGAACCCTGTATAGAACAACTGCTTGGTTCAGAATTGAGAAAGAGCGTGACAGGGCTGTCTGCTGTCACCATGTTTAACCCAAACGCTGAGCACTTCAGGAGAAATGCCAGCTGGGATGAGTTACAAACTGGACTCAAGATAGGCAGTAGAAACATCAGCAACCTCAGATATGTGGATGATACCACTCTAATGGCAGAAAACAAGAACAAAGCCTCTTGATGAAAGTGAAGGAGGAAAGTGACAGAGTCATCTTAAAACTAAATATTAAAAAAAAAAAAAATAAGGTCATGGCATCCACCCCCATTATTTCATGGCAAATAGAAAGGGAAAAGGTGGAAGTAGTGACAGATTTCCTTTCTTGGGCTCTAAAATCACTGTGAATGAAATCAGAAGATGATTGCTTCTCTGCAGGAAAGCTATAACAAATTTAGACAGTATGTTGAAAAGCAGAGACATTACTCTGCCGACAAAGGTCCATATAGTCAAGGCTATGGTCTTCCAGTGGCCATATACGGTCGTGATAGCTGGATGGTAAAGAATTCGGAGTACCAAAGACTTGATGCCTTTGAACTATGGTGCTGGAGAAGACTTGAGAGTCCCTTGGACAGAAAGGAGATCAAATCAGTCAATCTTAAGGTAAGTCAACCCTGAATACTCATTGGAAGGACTGATCCTGAAGTTGAAGCTACAGTATTTTGGTCACCAGATGCCAATAACTGACTCATTGAAAAAGTCCCTGATGTCGGGAAAAATTGAGGACAGAAGAAGAAGTGGGTGTCAGAGGATGAGATGGCTGGATGACATCGTCTATGCAATGGACATGAACCTGGGCCAACTTTGGGAGATGATGAGGCACAGGGAGGCCTGTTATGCTGCAGTCCATCGGGTCTCAAACAGTTGGAGGTGACTAGGCAATTGCACAACAACAGCCTTAAACATTTTATTTATTGTGGAAAGAACACAACATGAAGTGTACTTTCTTAGTAATTCACCTCATGTTTATAAAAAAAACTCTGTGCAATACAGTATTGTTGGTTATAGATACAACATCATTCACAGACCTCTAGAACTTATTCATCTTGCTTAACTGAAACTTTGTGTCTGCTGATTAATAATTTCATCTTTTTTCCCTATCCTGGTGCTTGGCAGCCATAATTCCATTCTTTGATTATATGAATTTGACTACTTTAGCTATTTCACATAAGTGGAATTATGAACTGTCTCTTTGTAACTGGCTTCCTTCCCATATTTTACTTATCCCGTGTTTGTTTATTTCTTATCTATTTTTTATCCCGTATTTATTTTCATATTTGTATTATCCCATATTATTTATAGCTACTGTTTATAATTTATAACTTGTACATAGTAGGCCTAGTAATAAACACAGTAATAAACTCATATACACTGAGTTTGATAGGTGAGTGATGCCATCCAAACATCTCATCCTCTGTCGCTGTCAGTATGTTGGAATATTTTAACTATGATCATCTTAATTTAAATACTTTAATATTTTCAGTCAATTTTGTGTTATTATTGTTATAGACACTAGACTTTATTCCAAAGATTCACAAAGTTTCTAAATTCACTTATGTACCAAGTTTCTTTCGTAATATGTCATTTTTTTTCCTTCCTGAGACTTTTTCTCTAGATGTTTCCTTAATAGAATTTCTAGCAGGAAGAAATTCCCACCTCAAGGCCTGAAGAGATAGATAAGAAGTGATACTGGAACTTTTAATACTTTAACACTATAGCTACAAAAAAGAACAAATGCAAATTATTTGAAGACTTTGATAAAGGAACTCTCACCAACCATTGGACCTGGAGGGAGAAAAATTATGGAATAATTATTTCACATTTGATTCCATTCTCTGATTCCCAGCTGATGATTCCCAGTGGCTAAAATAAAGCTGGTGTGGGTGGGGTGGTCAGAGTCCAAGAGAGCTGATTTGTATTCATTCTCTTTCTCCATCTTTTTCCTTCTTTCCTTCCTTCCTAGCTTGTCTACCTTTCTTCCTTCCAGAAGCCATTGTTTTGAGAAAATTGTGCCTTGAGTGTACAATTCTACACACAGGGGTTTCATTGGACTTGAGTTTTTGTCTCACGGAATTTAAACCCAAGATATAGATAGTTTTTCTTTCTCCTTTACTATTGTTGATTTCCCTTGTAGCTCATTTAATAAAGAATCTGCCTGCAGTGCAGGAGACGCGAGTTCGATCCCTGGGTCAGGAAGATCCTCTGGAGAAGGAAATGGCAACCCACTCCAGTATCCTTGTTTGGAAAATCTCATGGACAGAGAAGCCTGATGTACTGCAGTCCATGGGGTCTCAAAGAGTCGGCCATGACTGAGCAACTAATACACACACACACACACACACACACACACACACAGGATAATTTTGCTAGCTAAAAATTTATAGGTTTTCTTTTGTCATTGCTTTCTTTCAGTGTTTTAAATATTTTATTCTACTCTTAATTATTTTTTAATTGGAAGATAATTTCTTTACAATGCTGCATTGGTTTCTGCCATATGACAATGTGAATCAGTCATAATTATACACATGTCCCCTCCATCATCAGCCTCTCTCCCCCATCTCATCCCACTCTTCTAAGTCATCACAGAGCGCCAGGCTGGGCCCTTTGTGCTAGACAGCAACTTCTTAGTTTTAAATCAGTTTTATACATGACAGCGTATATAAGTCAATACTAGTTCTCAATTTGTCCTACCCTCTCCACTCCCTGCTGTGTTCACAAGTTCATTCTCTACATCTGTGTCTCCATTTCTTCCCTGCAAATAGATTCATTGGTACTATTCTAGATTTCATATATGCATGTTAATATATATTTGTTTGTCCCTTTCTGATTTACTTCACTCTGTATAACAAGTTCTAGATTCACCCACCTCACTATATTCTATTCTCTTTCAATTTGCATGATTTCTGTCAAGAAATCCACTGCAACATTTATCCATAATTCTCTATGGGTTAGAGGTCTTCATCCACAAATTTCTCATTCTATACTTCTATTAGTGCTTGGCTTGACTCATTCATAGTCTATTTATTTACAGATTTGGATGTTATAGCAATACTTAAGAACATAGTGAATTATGTGGGTTAATGGAATAGTCATTGTGTGATCAACTATAGCTGCCATAGTCTAAAACTCTTTTGATTGAAAAGATAACTATAGTAGAGCTTCAGGGTACCTGAATAATGAGTTGTTTTTTTTGGGGGGGAGGAATTTGCAGTCTATATAAAAAAGGAAAATTATGTATAAAAAAGGAAAATTATGTATAAAACAGGAAAATTATGTATAAAACAGGAAAACTGATCTACAAGTTAAATAATTTAATGTTTCAACATATATGAAAGCATTCTTTTAGGTAATTATTTGTTCATTTTATATATATTGCAACATAAATTATTGTGTCTGCATGATATGTTGCATGCAGTCATAAAGTGTTTCAAGATCTATAATTAAATTAAAAAATAATTAAACAGAATATTTAAAAATGAGTATAAATCCTTGTATATTTTTAGTTTTTGCACACCCACAGTAACTCAAAAAAATTTTAGATAAAAAACTAAGCTTGATTTCAGATATTTTATAAACCTTAAATATGTTAACACTAGTTAAAATTACTTTTTATAAAGTTAATTTTAAAAAGAAAAGACTTCCATAATTTTTGAATTCCATATAACATTAACCTTTAATAGATAAATTTGTATTTAGTTTGAAGAAACACATCTGAGTTCATTCAATTACCTACATTTTAATTTAATTAACCAAGGATGTATTGAACATAATTATAAGCCAGACACCTTTAGATGCTCACCAATTATTAGACATAGTTAGACATTTAAATAGAGAGAGTAATGTACCATCACAGGTGCCTTGAGAAAAATACATATGAAGTACACAAAATGTACATAGACTGAGTGAGAACTATGGAACAGACCGGTTCCAAATCAGAAAAGGAGTGTCAAGGCTGTATATTGTCATCCTGATTATTTAACTTATATGCATAGGTCATCATGAGAAATGTTGGGCTGGATGAAGCACAATCTGGAATCAAGATTGCCAGGAGAAATATCAATAAGCTCAGACATGCAGATGAGACTACCCTTATGGCAGAAAGTGAAGAGGAACTAAAAAGCCTCTTGATGAAAGTGAAAGAGGAGAGTGAAAAAGTTGGCTTACAGCTCAAAGTTCACAAAGCTAAGATCATGGCATCTGGTCCCATCATTTCATGGCAAATAGAAGGAGAAACAATGGAAACAGTGACAGATTTCATTTTGGGGGGCTTCAAAATCACTGCACATGATGACTGAAGCCATGAAATTAAAAAGCACTTACTCCTTGGAAGAAAAGTTATGACCAACCTAGACAGCATATTAAAAGGCAGAGACATTACTTTATCAACAGAGATCCATCTAGTCAAAGCTATGATTTTCCAGTAGTCATCTATGGATGTGAGAGTTGGACTACAAAGAAAGCTGAATGCTGAAGAAATGATGCTTTTGAACTGTGGTATTGGATATGACTCTTGACAGTCCCTTGGACTGCAAGGAGATCCAATCAGTCCATCCTAAAAGAAATCAGTCCTGAACATCATTGAAAGGACTGATTGATGCTGAAGCTGAAACTCCAATACTTTGGCCACCTCATGAAAAGAGTTGATGCACAGGAAAAGATCCTGATACTGGAAAAGATTGAAGGCAGGAGGAGAGGGGAGCAACAGAGGATGAGATGGTTAGATGGCATCACTAACTCAATGGACATGAGTTTGAGTAAACTCTGGGAGTTGGTGATGGGCAGGGAGGACTGATGTCTGCAGTCCATGGGTTGGAAAGAGTCAGACACAAATGAGTGACTGAACTGAACTGAACTGCACTGATCTGATCTGAGTGAGTACTACTCCTTGGAGTTTCACTACTTATTTATTTTTCCACCACATAAGTTCTTGAATCTCATTCCTGATGAGTTGAGTCAGTCCATTACGTTTATTCTCCAGTCACTCAGGAGGAGTGGCATCCCTGTCATGACTACTAAGACTGGCCTGTGAATAATCTCACTCTGGTGACCAATAGGCTATCATGTACACTTCTTCATAGATGGGAGGGAAATATACATGACCTCAGAACCCTCACACTGTGGAGAATGGGGAAACATGGAGAGGAGCACAATTATACCATTACAAAACCTGAATATTTCTCTTTCATCTAGGTAGGTAACTTGGGATAAAAAATACAAAAGTGTAGCCAACTCCAAATATAGCTTCTTGCTTTGAAATTAAAATAAGCTAACTCTACAAATAATTTCCAAATAGAGATTCTTACAAATATGTAATTAAATCAATTATATAATTGCTTCCAAGTCACACATTATGCATTCTGATTATACCTGATACATTAAAAATTGTAATCTTTATGTATAATTTTAAGACTGTATGATATTTCCAAATTTTTAAAAAGTTTTGAATTTGACTTTATGTTTAACTATTCAATGAGTATTTTGTTAAAGTTGGGCTCTTCTTTTTAATCTGTTCAGAATATCTAAGTAGCAAAATGAACTGTTTGGGAATTCTATAAGTTCCAAATGATTTACTTTCAAGGATTTGAACCTATATTCAAATATGGGTAATATATCACGGCCTATTTTTAACGGTATAAGTAAAAGTTGGATATATTGCTCAGTTTTGTGTTTCTCAGTCAGGCTTAATTTATAGTCATAAATAAGCTAATCTGGTTTGATTTAGGCATCAAAGGGAAAAAAGGTATATTTATTTCCTTTTGCCTATACATTGTCACTATATGGCATATTTAGAAAAACTATCAACATATACCTATCTGGGTTGAAATATATACTCCTATCCTCAACCTTTAAATTTAATGTTAAAAGTTTATACATTTAAAAACATTCAGTTCAGCTCAGTTCAGTTCAGTTGCTCAGTCGTTTCCAACATTTTGCAACCCCATGAATCACTGCACACCTGGCCTACCTGTCCATCACCATCTCCCGGAGTTTACTCAAACTCATGTCCATCGAATTGGTAATGCCATCTAGCCATCTGATCCTCTGTCGTCCCCTTCTCCTGCCCCCAATCCCTCCCAGCATCAGAGTTTTTCCAATGAGTCAACTCTTCGCATGAGGTGGCCAAAGTATTGGGGTTTCAGCTTCAGCATCAGTCCCCCCAATGAATACCCAGGACTGATCTCCTTTAGGATGGATTGGTTGGATCTGCTTGCAGTCCAAGAGGCTCTCAAAAGTCTTCTCCAACACCGCAGTTGAAAAGCATCCATTCTTCAGCACTCAGCTTTCTTCACAGTCCAACTTTCACATCCATACATGACCACTAGAAAAAACATAGCCTTTACTAGAAAGAACTTTGCTGGCAAAGTAATGTCTCTGCTTTTTAATATGCTATCTAGGTTGGCCACAACTTTCCTTCAAAGGAGTACACATCTTTTAATTTCATGGCTGCAATCACCATCTGCAGTGATTTTGGAGCCCCCCAAAATAAAGTCTGACACTGTTTCTAGTGTTTCCCCATCTATTTCCCATGAAGTTATGGGACCAGGTGCCATGATCTTTGTTTTCTGAATGTTGAGCTTTTTCACTCTCCTCTTCACTTTCATCAAGAGGCTCTTTAGTTTCTCTTCACTTTCTGCCATAAGGGTGGTGTCATCTGCATATCTGAGGTTATTGATATTTCTCCCAGCAGTCTTGATTCCAGCTGGTGCTTCTTACAGCCTAGTGTTTCTCATGATGTACTCTGCATAGAAGTTAAATAAATAAGCAGGGTGACAATATATAGCCTTGACATACTGCTTTTCCTATTTGGAACCAGTCTGTTGTTCCATGCCCAGTTCTATCTGTTGTTTCTTGACCTGCGTATAGGTTTCTCAAGAGACAGGTCAGGTGGTCTGGTATTCCCATCTCTTTCAGAATTTTCTGCAGTTTATTGTGATCCACACAGTCAAAGACTTTGGCATAGTCAATAAAGCAGAAATAAAATTTTTTTTGAACTCTCTTGCTTTTTCAATGATCCAGTGGATGTTGGCAATTTGATCTCTGGTTCCTCTGCCTTTTCTAAAATCAGCTTGAACATATGGAATTTCATGGTTCACGTACTGCTGAAGCCTGGCTTGGGGAATTTTGAGCATTATTTTATTAGCGTGGGAGATGAGTGCAATTGTGCGATAGTTTGAGCATTCTTTGGCATTGCCTTTCTTTGGGATTGGAACGAACACCAATCTTTTCCAGTCCTGTGGCCACTGATGAGTTTTCCAGATTTGCTAGCATATAGAGTGCAACACTTTCACAGTATCATCACAGTACCATTACAAAACTTGAATATTTCTCTTTCATCTATGTAGGTAACTTGGGATAAAAAATACAAAAGTGTAGCCACTCCAAATATAGCTTCTTGCTTTGAAACTAAAATAAGCTAACTCTACAAATAATTTCCAAATAGAGATTCTTACAAATATGTAATTAAATCAATTATATAATTCCTTCCAAGTCACACATTATACATTCTGATTATACCTGATACATTAAAAATTGTAATCTTTATGTATAATTTTAAGACTGTATGATATTTCCAAATTTCCAGTCCTGTGGCCATTGCTGAGTTTTCCAAATTTGCTGGCATATTGAGTGAGCAAAGCATTTTCACAGCATCGTCTTTCAGGAGTTAAAATAGCTCAATTGGAATTCCATCATCTCCACTAGCTTTATTCATAGTGATGCTTTCTAAGGCCCATTTGACTTCACATTCCAGGATGTCTGGCTCTAGATGAGTGATTACACCATTGTGATTATCTGGGTTGTGAAGATCTTTTTTGTACAGTTCTTCTATGTATTCTTGCCACCTCTTTTTAATATCTTCTGCTTCAATTAAATCCATACTTTTCTGTCCTTTATCGAGCCGATTTTTGCATAAAATTTTCCCTTGGTATCTCTAATTTTCTTGAAGAGATGTCTAGTCTTTCCCATTCTGTTGTTTTCCTCTATTTCTCTGCTTTGATCACTGAGGAAAGACTTCTTATCTGTCCTTGTTATTCTTTGAAAGTCTGCATTCAAAGGTTTATATCTTTTCTTTTCTTCTTTGCTTTTCACTTCTCTTCTTTTCAAAGCTGTTTGTAAGGCCTCCTCATATGTTAATAAGCAGTAAATGAAAAAGTAAATATTTTAGATGATAAATTATACATTTCCCTAGGAGTCATTTAAGTGGTGATATTTTTTTCTGAACTTAATTTGTTTCACCTGTTTTAAAATTAATAATAAGAAAAAATGTTATAAGAATTATAATTGGTATTATGTTTGACTAAATCAATTTAAAATTAAACAAATCCTTTGCTGAAATGAATTTTCAGTATAAGATTGCAGTTACCTTGTAAAGGAAAATTTCCTGTTATAGGAGCGCTTGTCCAAAGAATATGAAAACTTAACTGTGTTGCATTATTACAACTAGCTTTAACCTGCTGAAATATGAAAGTAGCTGTTAATTTTAACTGTCCTGGGGTTCCAGGATTTTACTAGAACTAATTTAACTAATTTTCTTGACCATTGGACAATGGGGCTTCGTTTCTATAAATTGCCTACAGACCTGAAAACTTTTCTCTCTTTTCTTAAATAAATATCTAGAAATATTTGCTAGGGCACAAGATACGTATATGTTTGATTCACGAGAAAGTACCATATTGCTTTCTAAAGTGCCTATGTTATTTTTATTTCTAGGAACTCTTTATCAGTGTTTTGCCAACATTTGGTATTGTCACTCTTTTTAACTTTTAGTCATTCTAGTGAAAGTGTAGTGGTATCTCCTTGCAATTTTAAAATGCACTTTTAAATGATGAGTATCTCATTTCTATAACTACTAGCTTTCTTTTTTTTCTTCTTTTATAAATTATGTATTGAATTGTTTTGCTTCTTTAAATTTAATTGGGCTGTCTTCTTATTACGGAGTTGCAACCTTCTTTATATATATTTTTGAGATGGAGTTTTTGTAAAATTAATGTATTGCAATTATTTTCTCCCAGTACTCAGTTGCCTTTTATTTTGGTGGTTAAAAAAGGTAGTGGTTTTTAAGGAGCAGGATGTTTTACTAGCTACATTAAAGTCAACTTATATTTTTTTAAATAGTTTGCCTAAAATTTGTAATAAGTAAGACTTCTTTGTTTATCTCAAATTACTGAAGATTTTCCCCATGTTTCTTTTCTGAACTATAGATTTAGCATTTACATTTAAACCTTTGTCTGTCTTAGCATATGTTGCCAAAATTTCAAATCCACAGATAGGACAGTCAGTAAGGAAAGTGCAGGAGAGCAAGGAAAAGCTGGAACCCATAGCAAGAGTTGACGTTCATGAGCATGGACTGATACGAGTCAGTCCTTATTGCTTCTGGCCTATGTGGCATGCACATACTACAGAATCCAGAGCACTGCATTCTGGAGATAAACATACTACCTGGTTAAAGATTGAGAGAACTTGAAGGAGGGTCCTGGGGAGAATGGATAAATGCATTCCTGGACACTGATGCAAGCCAGTGAGGTAGGCCAGCAGATATATCACAACATACGTATGTACTACAAAAATTGCTCTTAGAGTGTGCTGTACACACTCTAAATCTCACAAAACAATTTTTATCCTAGCCCACTCTGACCAGAAACATACATGGAAGAGAATTCTTGGAATCCTAGCCAATCCTAGCAAGCTGACAATATTGCAAAGATACAATGTCTCACCCCTTGAAAACAATACCCATATACACCTCAAACTATACTTAATATCAAAATAATTACAATAACAATGTCATGCTTTCACCTAATATAACACATAAATCTCATTTACAAAGAAAAATTTATAAACTATTCTTGTTTTTTCTCAGAACAGCTTATTAATACTAATCCATTTTAGTCACTGGGTGATTTTCTGTAGTACTAGCTGATTCATTTTGACTTCTTGCAATATAAATATCATAATACAAAGTTAACCACTAAACATTTGATATAATAAGATGCACAGACAAATAACCCATATACATTCAAATCAAAATGAAGAAGAAGTACTTATAATTATCATCTTTGTATCTAGAACTGGTTATATAGCTCATATTAATAACTAATTCCAACCTTAGTCTTTTCACATTTCTTAGCAAGTTCCTCAGTTGACTGTGATTCATGGTGGGTCAACTGGTAAAGAATCTGCCTTCAATGCAGGAGACCCCAGTTCAATTCCTGAGCTGGGAAGATCTCGTAAAGAAGGGATAGGCTACCCATGGCAGTATTCTTGCCTGGAGAATTCTATGGACAGAGGAGCCTGGCATGCTGCAGTCCAGGAGACTGCAAAGAGTCAGACATGAGTGAGCACCTGAGCACTAGCACCAGAGCACACAGGATTATTTTAAATGCAATTACTTTTGGGCAACTGTAATAAATATAGTATTTATGTATCCCAGTGGTTCATATGATAATCCATTTTACTAACTCAGCTCACTTGCATAAGAAATTCTACAACAGCTTCTTCAGAGAGAAATCTTGAGAAAATCTTCAAGTTTTGAGAAAACACTATTTGCCCTTCTTAAGTATCTTTACCCCAAGATCCCTCCTAGATAAGTCGTTAGGCACAAAATCCTTCAGTGTAGTTTGCAAAAGTTTAATCATTTCTTCTTTAAAAAGTAGATAGTTTGCATTCTTGGTAGGTCACCAATTAGGTATTGACCTTAGGAAAAGAAAGAAAGTATTCAGAAATATCTTTGCAATTTTCATGCAATATATTTTAGGCAGTGCTCAGAGAAAGCATTTCTGAGTCAGAAAAAGTTGAGCCAGCTCAAGAGCTGCCATTTATTAAAGTTATGGTCAAATCACTGGACTTACCATTTTTTTTCTCTTAAGACAAAAATAATATAGGGCCTCATTCAATTCTTACTGTGAATATTAAAATGCTTTTGACTTGTGTACACACACAGGTATATATGTGTATTTCTTACCATCATATCTAGTACATACACTATTAATACATATCATAATAATTTATGCTATAGTTACTATCATTACTATTGTCACTAATATTTTATATTTATCCTAAAGGATAATGTGCAAGAAACAAAAAAATGGAGTATAGATCCATGAATTTAAAATCTCTTTTATAAGGTACTTTATTTTAGTCAGAGTTTGTTTCTCTGGTTATGAGTCATTTCCCATCAGAAAGGTTAAAGGTTTAAGAGGTAGCTTAATTCTCTCAGGCAGAGAGATAATATTGCTGCACTTATGCAATTATTTTTAATGATGCCCTGTTAACTCAAATATTGGAAAACAACTTGTAAATATATTTATATATTTTGAAGGAATACTTATTCTACTGGAAGGATGTGAGTAATATTTTTTTCATTCAATATTAGTATTTTTGGAAGCCAAAGCAGAATCAATTAAGTTATGATTACAAAAGAGAGCACTACTTAGAGATTTCTAAAGTACTGAAGCAAAATGAGGAAATTTGGTGATAGTGGAGAAATTCCCTCATTTATCAATTTACTCCACAAGCCAGTCTATTCATCTGGATGTACTCATTTAAAGTATAATGAAAATAATTTATAATATCAAATCTAGTGGCAGTGTGATTTCACTCTCTACGTAGTAGTCTGTCATAATAAATCTGCTCTTCATAGAAGGTAGCATTTCAAACTGTTCACAATTCTGTATCATAATTATTATTTTGAGTTATTAACCTACAAAATATATACATAGAAGCTTTATTAAAAACATCAATGTGGGTGTTTAATAAATGTCTCAGAACACCTTATTGTAATTAAACATAATTNGCCGATTTTTGCATAAAATTTTCCCTTGGTATCTCTAATTTTCTTGAAGAGATGTCTAGTCTTTCCCATTCTGTTGTTTTCCTCTATTTCTCTGCTTTGATCACTGAGGAAAGACTTCTTATCTGTCCTTGTTATTCTTTGAAAGTCTGCATTCAAAGGTTTATATCTTTTCTTTTCTTCTTTGCTTTTCACTTCTCTTCTTTTCAAAGCTGTTTGTAAGGCCTCCTCATATGTTAATAAGCAGTAAATGAAAAAGTAAATATTTTAGATGATAAATTATACATTTCCCTAGGAGTCATTTAAGTGGTGATATTTTTTTCTGAACTTAATTTGTTTCACCTGTTTTAAAATTAATAATAAGAAAAAATGTTATAAGAATTATAATTGGTATTATGTTTGACTAAATCAATTTAAAATTAAACAAATCCTTTGCTGAAATGAATTTTCAGTATAAGATTGCAGTTACCTTGTAAAGGAAAATTTCCTGTTATAGGAGCGCTTGTCCAAAGAATATGAAAACTTAACTGTGTTGCATTATTACAACTAGCTTTAACCTGCTGAAATATGAAAGTAGCTGTTAATTTTAACTGTCCTGGGGTTCCAGGATTTTACTAGAACTAATTTAACTAATTTTCTTGACCATTGGACAATGGGGCTTCGTTTCTATAAATTGCCTACAGACCTGAAAACTTTTCTCTCTTTTCTTAAATAAATATCTAGAAATATTTGCTAGGGCACAAGATACGTATATGTTTGATTCACGAGAAAGTACCATATTGCTTTCTAAAGTGCCTATGTTATTTTTATTTCTAGGAACTCTTTATCAGTGTTTTGCCAACATTTGGTATTGTCATTCTTTTTAAGTTTTAGTCATTCTAGTGAAAGTGTAGTGGTATCTCCTTGCAATTTTAAAATGCACTTTTAAATGATGAGTATCTCATTTCTATAACTACTAGCTTTCTTTTTTTTCTTCTTTTATAAATTATGTATTGAATTGTTTTGCTTCTTTAAATTTAATTGGGCTGTCTTCTTATTACGGAGTTGCAACCTTCTTTATATATATTTTTGAGATGGAGTTTTTGTAAAATTAATGTATTGCAATTATTTTCTCCCAGTACTCAGTTGCCTTTTATTTTGGTGGTTAAAAAAGGTAGTGGTTTTTAAGGAGCAGGATGTTTTACTAGCTACATTAAAGTCAACTTATATTTTTTTAAATAGTTTGCCTAAAATTTGTAATAAGTAAGACTTCTTTGTTTATCTCAAATTACTGAAGATTTTCCCCATGTTTCTTTTCTGAACTATAGATTTAGCATTTACATTTAAACCTTTGTCTGTCTTAGCATATGTTGCCAAAATTTCAAATCCACAGATAGGACAGTCAGTAAGGAAAGTGCAGGAGAGCAAGGAAAAGCTGGAACCCATAGCAAGAGTTGACGTTCATGAGCATGGACTGATACGAGTCAGTCCTTATTGCTTCTGGCCTATGTGGCATGCACATACTACAGAATCCAGAGCACTGCATTCTGGAGATAAACATACTACCTGGTTAAAGATTGAGAGAACTTGAAGGAGGGTCCTGGGGAGAATGGATAAATGCATTCCTGGACACTGATGCAAGCCAGTGAGGTAGGCCAGCAGATATATCACAACATACGTATGTACTACAAAAATTGCTCTTAGAGTGTGCTGTACACACTCTAAATCTCACAAAACAATTTTTATCCTAGCCCACTCTGACCAGAAACATACATGGAAGAGAATTCTTGGAATCCTAGCCAATCCTAGCAAGCTGACAATATTGCAAAGATACAATGTCTCACCCCTTGAAAACAATACCCATATACACCTCAAACTATACTTAATATCAAAATAATTACAATAACAATGTCATGCTTTCACCTAATATAACACATAAATCTCATTTACAAAGAAAAATTTATAAACTATTCTTGTTTTTTCTCAGAACAGCTTATTAATACTAATCCATTTTAGTCACTGGGTGATTTTCTGTAGTACTAGCTGATTCATTTTGACTTCTTGCAATATAAATATCATAATACAAAGTTAACCACTAAACATTTGATATAATAAGATGCACAGACAAATAACCCATATACATTCAAATCAAAATGAAGAAGAAGTACTTATAATTATCATCTTTGTATCTAGAACTGGTTATATAGCTCATATTAATAACTAATTCCAACCTTAGTCTTTTCACATTTCTTAGCAAGTTCCTCAGTTGACTGTGATTCATGGTGGGTCAACTGGTAAAGAATCTGCCTTCAATGCAGGAGACCCCAGTTCAATTCCTGAGCTGGGAAGATCTCGTAAAGAAGGGATAGGCTACCCATGGCAGTATTCTTGCCTGGAGAATTCTATGGACAGAGGAGCCTGGCATGCTGCAGTCCAGGAGACTGCAAAGAGTCAGACATGAGTGAGCACCTGAGCACTAGCACCAGAGCACACAGGATTATTTTAAATGCAATTACTTTTGGGCAACTGTAATAAATATAGTATTTATGTATCCCAGTGGTTCATATGATAATCCATTTTACTAACTCAGCTCACTTGCATAAGAAATTCTACAACAGCTTCTTCAGAGAGAAATCTTGAGAAAATCTTCAAGTTTTGAGAAAACACTATTTGCCCTTCTTAAGTATCTTTACCCCAAGATCCCTCCTAGATAAGTCGTTAGGCACAAAATCCTTCAGTGTAGTTTGCAAAAGTTTAATCATTTCTTCTTTAAAAAGTAGATAGTTTGCATTCTTGGTAGGTCACCAATTAGGTATTGACCTTAGGAAAAGAAAGAAAGTATTCAGAAATATCTTTGCAATTTTCATGCAATATATTTTAGGCAGTGCTCAGAGAAAGCATTTCTGAGTCAGAAAAAGTTGAGCCAGCTCAAGAGCTGCCATTTATTAAAGTTATGGTCAAATCACTGGACTTACCATTTTTTTTCTCTTAAGACAAAAATAATATAGGGCCTCATTCAATTCTTACTGTGAATATTAAAATGCTTTTGACTTGTGTACACACACAGGTATATATGTGTATTTCTTACCATCATATCTAGTACATACACTATTAATACATATCATAATAATTTATGCTATAGTTACTATCATTACTATTGTCACTAATATTTTATATTTATCCTAAAGGATAATGTGCAAGAAACAAAAAAATGGAGTATAGATCCATGAATTTAAAATCTCTTTTATAAGGTACTTTATTTTAGTCAGAGTTTGTTTCTCTGGTTATGAGTCATTTCCCATCAGAAAGGTTAAAGGTTTAAGAGGTAGCTTAATTCTCTCAGGCAGAGAGATAATATTGCTGCACTTATGCAATTATTTTTAATGATGCCCTGTTAACTCAAATATTGGAAAACAACTTGTAAATATATTTATATATTTTGAAGGAATACTTATTCTACTGGAAGGATGTGAGTAATATTTTTTTCATTCAATATTAGTATTTTTGGAAGCCAAAGCAGAATCAATTAAGTTATGATTACAAAAGAGAGCACTACTTAGAGATTTCTAAAGTACTGAAGCAAAATGAGGAAATTTGGTGATAGTGGAGAAATTCCCTCATTTATCAATTTACTCCACAAGCCAGTCTATTCATCTGGATGTACTCATTTAAAGTATAATGAAAATAATTTATAATATCAAATCTAGTGGCAGTGTGATTTCACTCTCTACGTAGTAGTCTGTCATAATAAATCTGCTCTTCATAGAAGGTAGCATTTCAAACTGTTCACAATTCTGTATCATAATTATTATTTTGAGTTATTAACCTACAAAATATATACATAGAAGCTTTATTAAAAACATCAATGTGGGTGTTTAATAAATGTCTCAGAACACCTTATTGTAATTAAACATAATTAGTCCAAAGCTCAGTACACTTATATTTTAAAACTGTGGATTATAGAAACAATCAAATGTTTATAAACTGCAAGTGTGATAATATGAAGCAATATACTATTATCCATCACATACAAGTGTGTTACTATGAAACCCACATCATTTATCTTATTCTAAGCCAATAGTCTAACAGGTCTCCCTGTTCCCAGACTCACTATCCCCACATCTCTCTCTCAGCACATACTTACCTTTAAACATACAAGAGAAATCATTTCATTCCGTTATCAGAACTATCCAGTGGCTTTTGATCATATTCCAAAATCAAATGCAATTTTTTAATAATTATCCAGCCCCAATGTGAGTAAGATATCTTCCTCTACCTCACTCACCCCATTTCCTGCCACTGTTCTTAAACATTCCCTTCAGTCACATTCATCTGCTGAGTATTCCTGACCCCAGATATTTGGCTCAGTCTCTCCCTTCTGTGAGGTTCCTGATCACAAATCACTTATTTGAGAGGTCATCTCTGGTTATTTTGCATACAGTAAGAAACCCAAACTGCACAGTTTATGTCTCCTATATTTTTTTTGGTTTTAACTGCAACACAATATCAGATGTTCATCACAGCATTTACATTGTTTATTTCATCTGTCTCGACCCATGGATAGGGGTGTACAGTGTTGTCTATGAACACAGTTTTTATAAACCATCAATGGCTCTTTGACAAATAGAAGAATGCATCTTAGGTTCTACATTTCAATGTAGTTTTAACAGATAAGTTGTAGTACTGTAATTTTCTACTCTGTCTCACACACACACACACACATTTTAATGTTATACAAATTAATTATTGACAACTTTCAATTTCTTGCTTAAAATTATTTAACGTGCAATACACAATGCAGACAGCAGTATTAAAAAGTCAATAATGCTTAAAGTCAGTGTGGATATTGAAATGTCTTGTAAAATCTAAGGAAAATTTAAATTAATCTATCATGATTTTGTTTCTCTTAAAAATCAACTAATGTATCTTAATATATATATTTTTAATCAAAGCATGTATGACTCAGATGTCATCATGATTATATTTTAGACAAGAGACATAAAGTGAGAAACTTTATAAGTAAAGTGTCAGAAAAAATATATATAAGAGCATCAGATAGTGATTAACAGATTAATGAGAAATCTGTAACAGACTATCATTCAGATCTATTTAATTTGGGAAGGATCAGAGAGGCAGTGGTCAGCCAGAGGTCTAGTTTTAAGTGAAGTGGGACATTTTTAGAGCCTCTTAATCCAATTATAAAAATCAATGGAAAAAAAAATCACTCTAGCTGCTCAGTATGGTAGAATCTGTGGGAGCTTGTAGACCATTTCAAAAGCACAGAGATTATGCAAGAGAGTAATTATGGCGTGCTGAATTAGAGAGGTATTGATGGAAATGCTGAGAAGTTGAACATTTCTCAATATGTTTTACATGCGTTAATGACAGATGTAGGATGAGAGAGAAAGGCAAGTGACCAGCAAGATACACCTTTTTTAGAAACAGAAAAACAGAGTTCTAAAACTTGAGACTGAGTAGATTTAAAAACAAACTGAAGGGTAATACTTTTTTTTTTTTTAATGAATCAATTGAACCAAAGGCACTAGTCATTCAATTAAACTGGAATCTAGGTGGTGTTGTGAGGGTAGTTTGAAGATGTGATTAAAGACAATAATTAGTTGGCTTTAAGAAAGTGACAATAACCTGGATAATCTGTGTGAGCCCGATTCAATTAGTTTAAAGCCCTTAAAAGCATAGCTAAGTCTTTCCTGATGGAGAAATTCTACCTCTGGACTGCAGCTTCTGCTTGAGCTCTAGAATTTTGGCCTGCCCCTAAAGTCTGTCCTACAATTTATATGACCTGAAGAGAAACCAGAGTAGTGCCCTACAATTTGGAAATTGTCCTAGCTAGCTTGTGTAAGCCAGTTCTTTGCAGTATGTCTCAATTATCTTCTGATTTGCTTCTCTGGTTGATTCTGGGTTGATAAAGTTATATAGTAGGTTTCAGTTTGCTTCTTTTTTTCCTTAAGATACCTGCGAATCTTACATATGAAGATATCAGCCAAATATCTGAAAACTAATTCTAAATGTCATGGAAGATGTATCAGCTGGAGATTTATATGTTGGAGTTATTAGTCTACAAATAATTGAGGTAGGTCCAAATATGAAACTGCAAAATATACCCACTGGAATTCTGAATAATAACTTATTTGGGGAGAAAGGATCTTCACAGATGGATTTAAGTTAACAATCTTAAAGAGATTATCTTGGATTATCAAAATGGACCAAAATGATGAGTGCCCTCGTAAGAGACATGCAGAGAATAGACTTGCAAAGAGAGAGATCAGATGACTCCAGAGGCAGACATGTAGTCATGTAGCCATAAGTTACAGAATGGTGACAACTGCCTGAAGCTAGAAGAGAGGAATGCATCCACGCCAACATCCTGTTATCAGATCTCTGACCTTCAGAACTGTTTCTGTCATAATTTGTTGACAAGTAATACAACCATATTTAAAACCATAAGACTGAAAAAGACATGCTAAGAGATGAATATATAAATAAAAGAGAACTTTAAGAACTGATTCCTGAAATACTCCAAAATCAAGAAGTTGAGAAAAGAAGTGAGATTAACAGAGATGTTTGAGAGGAAACACCTAAAAGGTATTAGGAGAACCAAAAGAATGTGTTATTTCAGATCTAGGAAAATAAGCATGGTAAGAAAGACTGACAACTTGACCCAACTCAGGTCAGAGTAGTTGAATATTGAGAACTGACATTAATATTTCATGAGATGAAGTCATTGATAATTGATTAAAATTTTTTGTAATAAAGGTTCAGTCTATGTGTGGCAGTTAAGCACTAATTTTGTGTTCAACAGAGAATGAAAGTAAGTACACTGAGAAGTGACATCGCCTGTGGCATTTTGACTTAAAGGAAATTAGAAGGAAGTGGTGTAGAGCCAAAATAGTGAGGTCAAGGATGTGTGGATGTGTGTGTGTCTGTATGTGTGTGTTTCATGGGAAATACATTATATTGACTCACTGGTGTACTGCCACCATTTCTGAGAAAGTTATCAAATAATAAGATGTAACAAAAGCAAAAGCAATGAAAACCTACTCTGCATGTGTTATTAGAACTGATTTATTGAGATTCTGGGGAAAGAAGACCCTATTTAAGACATAACTGAAAAAGGAAAGTGAAGTCGCTCAGTCGTGTCTGACTCTTAGTGACCCCATGGCTTGTAGCCTACCAGACTCCTCTGTCCATGGGATTTTCCAGGCAAGCTACTGGAGTTGGTTGCCATTTCCTTCTCCAGAAGATCTTCCCGACCCAGGGACTGAACTTGGGTCTCCCACATTATAGACAGATGCTTTACCGTCTGAGCCACCATTTAAGAGATAACTGGCAAGTAAACGCTAAAAACGGAGGTTTCTGGAAGTTCACTGACTCACTAAATTATGAAATAGCTCTTCTTTCTGAGAAGAGGAAATGAACTTGCTACTTTAATTGTGTAATCAGAAAACTAAGAGTTATTTGCCTCTGTTTTCTACTTCAAATGCCCAATTTATCCAGTTCCAGAAAAGGTATAGTGTTTGCAGATTAGCTTGTGAGCTACTAACAAATAAATAAAGTTGTCAATACTAACAGACTTGTACTGACTACTTTGTTTCTATAATTGACATTTTTCCAAGTCAACGTCTTTTTTTTTTTTGGTCACTGAACTGCCTGGGCATGTATTTCTCTCTTTCATATTATTTGCTATTGATTTCAGCATGTTTCATAAAAGGAGTTGACTCTGTTCTTTGGACTAGGTTTAACGTTTATTACAAAAAGGGCAATGAGGGACATTTTAGGACAGCAAAAACAGAGATTGGTAGTAAACCATTTCTAGTGTCCCTTTAATCTTCGTCTAAAANCATGTATTTCTCTCTTTCATATTATTTGCTATTGATTTCAGCATGTTTCATAAAAGGAGTTGACTCTGTTCTTTGGACTAGGTTTAACGTTTATTACAAAAAGGGCAATGAGGGACATTTTAGGACAGCAAAAACAGAGATTGGTAGTAAACCATTTCTAGTGTCCCTTTAATCTTCGTCTAAAATAATCTTTCCTGTTTTAAACTTGTTTCTGTGCTCTACTAATGTGAGTTTCAGATTTTTTTCATCCAATTTGTCTTCTTTCCTTCTTTCATCTCTTTATCCCTTCCCCCCTTCTCACTTCTGCTTTTCTTCATTTATTCCCTTATATCCACAGTTGTGAGGCAGGTAGAGAATATGGAAAATTATTTTTCCTTACAACCACATTATTTTGGAAAATAGGAAGAATTTTTCAAGGAGAAAAATAGGTTGACCTCCTTTTCTATCTTTTTCCAGAAGTGATAATGATCAATAAAGCCAATATCCAATTATACATTTTATTATCCTATTAAACACTGAGAGGAAGACTTTCGTTTTGCTGTCAAAATATTAAAAGGTAAAAAACATATCTATTTCAGAGAAAGAGAAGTATCTTAAGGATCCATTAAAATCACATGCACCACTTTTCTTGTTCTCACATTTCTCTGTTCTCCCTGGAGAAGGTGTGGTCACTCTCAGTTTTAGACCTCAGAACTACTAGTGACAGTATATCAATACTATCACCCTGTAGACAAAGAAAGCATTGACATATGGCCAATATCCAGAGAGCTCTTTGCCCTGAAATCTAGATCATTCAAGTATTTCCTGGAATGGATTTAATATATTTTAATGGTCCTACAGCACCAAAAGCTAAATAACAATTCTGTGTGCAGCAATAGCTTTTTAACTGACAGGTGATTCAGCTCTATTCCTTGTGAGAAAAGGTAAGGTTCTGAGATAAGTTATTAGAACACTGACCATGAAAATATGGGGTTAAAGGCAAAGTGAAAATGCATGGACATCAGTCATGGCCAGTAAGGCAGGAGTAAAGTGTAGCTCTTCTAGTGCTTGAAAGTACACTGGTTTTTTCCAACATAATGCAAGAAAAGTAGAAGGCATGGAAGCATCCTATTAGGACATTCCTTCACCCAATCTTTTATGCTTTTACACTTTAGGTGTATGGGTTTTTACTACACTTATCTTCTTTTTAAAATTCCCAATGATGTGAACATACTAAGCTCACACTAAGCAGATGATCAGTCCTTTGTTTTATATTTGTGTAGTTCTTTATTCTATTATTTTATAACAAAGTCCATTGTCAGAAACGGACTAACTATGTGTAGTCACCTCATTTACATCAAGAATAAAGGCCCCATTTTAGAGTTGAATAATGAAGTTTACTGAGATTCAGATTCTTCTACTAAAATAAGGTATCTGAACTACATAAATTATAAAGTTATTTTTAGTTCAGAATCGCTTTATAGATGTACAAATAAATCAGTGACATTTCTTATAAGGCTTTAGGAGAAACAAAATAAACAGACAAGCAAAATATTTTGTATTTTTGTATCAGCTAGATACTTGATTACAGGCTTTACATAATGGAAGTACACTTATGGTACAGAGGCTATATAGATGATGTTCTCTGTGGGATTTTTCATAACTTTTCCTTTCAAGTCAAATTTTGATTTGAAAAGAAATCTGATTCTATAGTAAATTTTTAAAGTAACAAAATTTTATTAAAAGATAATCATCTATAACATTTGAATATTGTAATGGGGGCATGTTTACTTTAAATCAGTGCATGTATAAATAAAGTCAATTTGGTATATGTCTGAACTGTGAGTGTAAATAAGTTTCTGTTACACTATTTTCCATATTTCTTAGTGTGTTTGAAATTATCTACAAATAAAAATACAACTTAAAACTTTGAAAAAGTAGACCATGAATATATAAATAAGGGCAGAACTATATTTTAAGAATAGTTGGGTAAAGGGCTGCAAGTACTAAAAATATTTAAAGAAGAAGCAGTAGGAACACATTTTTAATGGATGATCAAAAAATAAATATGGACTACACATATCCTAAATCAACTCAGAATATTGGTAAATATAATATAGACCCCTAAATATACTCAGAAATAAAGCCCTTCAATTCACATCAAATTGTACAACATAAAAACAAATTGAACATAAAACAAAAGAAAATGGAAAAAAAAACACATAAACACACACTTCCAAGAAAAAAAAAAAAGAAGAAGAAGAAGGGCAAAATAGGCTATAACCAGTAAACTGCAGTAAACTGTAGGTTAAAAGAGTTGTTGAGCAGGTGTATATATCTTCTTCAATGTTGACCACATACATTTAAATTTCTAAATAGATCTTTCTCCTGTAATCAATTCAGAAGTACATTTCTTGCCGTTTTTACCTCCCAAAGATACTATTTTATACTGAAAGTGGTCCTTAGGAGACTATGAATAATTGAAAAGCAAAGATAAGGCATACAGTAAAAAAGAAAAGCAGGCCAGTGTTCAGAAATAACTTTTTACCATGCTGAATAAAAAACACTTGAATGCACTTGTGACGTTCCATTTGTATTAATATCCATTTTTTTTAGTCTTGAAACTATCTCTTTAAACAGAGCCTTACCCAGAATCCTAAACAAATAAAAAATAGAAAAGCAGTGCAATGTTTATTTAAAAGACACTGTGGGAGAGCAGTATACAAAGTCCTGCCCATATGCCCAGAAACACACACACACACATGAATAGTACCAAGAGGCTTAATTCATTTCTCATCACCACTGCACTTTTCAAATTCTTCATTTTTAATTCTTATGCATATTGATGCTTAAAACTAAGATAAAATATGCACTTAATGTGGTAATATCATATTATAGATAGAGAAATTAAAATATAGGAATTTTAGTGAAAATTTACAGATAGAAAATAAATTATGCAATATATGTAGGAAAACAATTCATATGTTAAAGTAGTAGGTTGTGAGAGATGAGACATTAATTACAAGATTCTTCACTCTTCCCATAAGGTCTCATTAAAGTAAATCAATTAAATACTGCGTGATGTGTAGTGTCACTCACTTAGAGCCAGACATCCTGGAATGTGAAGTCAAGTGGGCCTTAGAAAGCATCACTATGAACAAAGCTAGTGGAGGTGGTGGAATTCCAGTTAAGCTATTTCAAATCCTGAAAGATGATGCTGTGAAAGTGCTGCACTNGCACGAAGTGAGAGAGTAGCCCTGATGTACATACACTGCCATATGTAAACTAAATAGCTGGCAGGAAGCTGCTGTAAAAGGCAGGGAGCTCAGTTTGGTGCTCTGTGATGATCTAGAAGGGTGGAATGTGGAGGTGGGAGGGAGGCTCAAGAGCGAAGCGTTATGTATACATATGGCTGACTCACTTTGCTGTACAGCAGAAACTAAAACAACATTTAAACTAATTATACTCCAAAAAAAATTGGTATGAGCATTTGGGAATATAAAAAGCATACACTCAATGAAGATGAGTATATCCTGCACAACAAAAAAATGACAGGATCAAGAACTTTATTTCCAAATTATATCTTTTCTGCAAATGCTTTTTTTTATTAATTAAAATTTTCCATCTCAGTGCAAATGCTTTTAGATCACTGCAGATAGAATACCATCGTGCTCAAAAGAATTGTCTTTCCAAAATTTTTCTAACATTCAAAAGTAGTATATAAAATCTTTAAAAACGTTTAATTTAAAAATTTTAGAAAAAGCATACCATCTGCAAATTAGTTCAACAAAAACTTATTAAAGACAACAGAAAAACTCAATTATATTATATTTCCGGAAGCACTGACTACTTACCTAAATTACAGTCATCAGGAACACCAGCTGCAAATACACTCCTCAGATTTTTGCTCCAGGCAACTTAAATCTTAGAACTACTTTGGAAAGGGGATCCATGAAAATGAAATAAGACAACTAATTGCTGCATTAAGCTCATTGTGGCACAGGAAAAAGAGAAATAAAGTCATTTGGTAAGAGGGCATGTCCTACTAAAAGCTTGTATTATCTAACTTCTAAAGGATCATCTCCATAAATCTTCTATGTACTTTCTTATTTTATTTAATAACATTGCTTGTTTACTTCATTATGTTGCCCTGTGTTTATTGAGAACTCATCATTCTCATTCTCCAGCCACTGAAAGATTCCTCTCCAGCTTCAGACTTTGCAAGATCTTCAAATTTTGCTATGTATCAGTTACTTGATGCTTGTAACTGATCTAGATGCTTGTAAATAATCTAGACTTTCAAGTCCCAACTCTAAAAGTCTAATTCATCAGCTGTGAGAGGAAATCAGGAAAAGACAAATAACAAACAGCTACAAAAAACAAACACACACAAAAAAAACCACTCAAAAATATTATATCTTTGAAGTATTTTCACTGATTTTCCCAGGTATACTTCTTACTTTTCGCAAAATAATTAAAAAAAAAAAAAGTTAAGTAGCTCTAAGTGACAGTAAAAGTAAGTATTCATTCTCTGGGCTTCCCAAGTGGCTGTCTCAGTGGTGAAGAACCTGTTTGCCAATGCAGGAGACATTGAGATGCAGGTTTGATCCCTGGGTTGGGAAGATCCCCTGAAGGAGGACATGGCAACCCACTCTGGTACTGTTGCCTGGAGTGCCTCACAGAGAAGCCTAGCAGGCTATAGTCCAGGGGGCCTTACAGAGTCGAACATGCTTGCAACAACTGAGCATGGCATAATCATTCTCTATCTTGTATTTCTGCAATCCAGTGCCCTCTCCTCAGAAAGAAATACTAATAACACTTCACCTCCTTTCTCCCCTCTTAGATTTTCTGGTGAGTGCCTCTATCAATAAAACCGTGTGTCTATATTTATGCTTCTTTTCTTATAGTTTAAACATCATCCATATGTTATTCTATGACTGAAAAAAGCCTTGGTTACTCAGACAATATAAATTTTCCCAATCTCAATAACAGTAGATGACTAATTTTGTCCTCTGGATCGTGATATAAATTTCATATTCAAATACTTAGTGAAAACTAGGTCTGTCTGAAAACATGTATGTATTTTCAAATCTCATTTATTTTTCTATGTCGATTTTCAAATTGACCTAGCAAAGCTCTGGTTATGTTTCCATTATATTGTTCCTTTTGATCCATGGGGATTCCCTGGTAGCTCAGCTGGTAAAGAATTCACCTGCAATGCAGGAGACCTGGGTTTGATCCCTGGAGAAGGGAACAGATACCCACTCCAGTATAATGGCCTGGAGAATTCCATGACTGTAGAGGCCATGGGGTTGCAAAGTGGCAGACATGACTGAGCAAATTTCACTTTAAGGCCTTGAGTTCATGAACAGAAGCAGGAAGTATTACAGGTGACAGTCTTGGTAGATTCATGTGGTGAATCTTCTTATCTCTTTCCCAAACCATTGCAAACAGTGATAAGGCTGCATCCATGATCCATTGCCAAACTTTGGGTGAAGTGGAATAGTTTCAATATATTATGAATATGATGTATTTTATTTATCTATATTAACTGGCTAAAGCTTTGTGCCTGGATAGTATATAATTAACATGTCACAAAACCTTAACTATAAAACTGTTCACTATTTAGAAGAATAAATTCACATTCCATTAAATAAGGATCATCACCACTTTAATGGTCTACCTGTTGCTTTTTAATAACAATGTAAGTAACCAGAAAATTAAATAGGTCTTTTATCTAATACATATTTTCACATTTGAGTGTAGTCCTGGCAGAAGATGACTGAGAGAGCTGCAACTGATCAGGTCCCATTAATGTGAGATTGCTCGTGAAGTAGTACATTTTCTAATATCTTGTGTGGAAATGTCATGCAAATTATTTGTAAATGTAAAATCCTCAAGAGCAAAGCTACATTAACTGTTCTTATTGCAAAGGTATGCTCAATAATTTGCAATCCATCAATGGCTGAATTGAAAATAAATTGTTTCTCTGCAGTTCCAAAGTGCAGTAGAAATGTAAACAGCACCATCTTCTGGATTATACAAATTCTCATAATTGTTTCAGAAGATGCAATAGACATGCTCTTTTAAACAGATAGCTAACATACTAAACATTATGTGTGTATACTGTATATTTAAAAGTTTCTAAGTTATAAGAGTGGCAATTAGTGATATTGATAGTAATGTGTTGATAAAATATAAGCATTTTTGTATACATTAATTTGAATATTGAATTATAATCCAAGTATAAATACTTAAGAATGTAATAAATAAGAGGATACAATTCTTGCCTTATTGATTTCATCTGTCCATAGCTTCTGTCAGTTTATGAAGTATATGAAGTAGAGAAAACACCATTCCATAATTTGGATATTTCATGAAAATATAAAAAAGAAAACAGACACAATATCAACATGTACAGTCAATGATCACATCTGGAAAGGTAAACCTCAATAAATGATTCCCCCAGATAGCCAAAAGAAAGTCATTTTATCACTTTATCATTTTCTTATCTCACTGTTAATTAGCCTTAACAGGAAGAAAGTATCCAAGGACATTGTGTGCCTTGTAATATCGCTATGTTTTCAACTGAAATGTAATTCTAGTGATTTAATTTTATATTTGCCAATAACAAAGAGTAAATTTGAAATACCTTTATTCTTTAGTTCAAAGAAAGTTGCAAAATAAAAAAAGCTAGAAAAATTGAAGGAAACCAAGATATGAAAATTAGGTAACATAGAAAAATATAATTAATGAAATTTTTTATTGTTGTTCACTCTGTCATTTCCCTAACAGAATCTCTTTTCACCTTCTGTTCGCTATGGCCGGCCCTCACCTTTCTTCTAGTTATTAGCCATCTCCTGGTGTCAGTTTATTTCTGCCTCAGGCTGGACAGCAGGACTTTGCTCTTTAAACACTGCCTTCTCGGTGTTTTCAATGATACGTGAGTCCCTTCATCTGCACCTATGGACACCTTATCTTTGACAAAGGAGGCAAGAATATACAATGGATTAAGGACAATCTGTTTAACTAGTGGTGCCGGGAAAACTGATTGACCAATTGTAAAAGAATGAAACTAGGACACATTCTAACACCATATACAAAAATAAACTCAACATGGATTAAAGACATAAACGTAGGACCAGAAACTATAAAACTCCTAGAGGAGAATATAGGAAAAACACTCTCTGACATACATCACAGCGGGATCCTCTATGACCCATCTCCCAGAATATTGGAAATAAAAGCTAAAATAAACAAATGGGATCTAATTAAATTTAAAAGCTTCTGCACAACAAAGGAAACTATAAGCAAGGTGAAAAGACGGCCTTCAGAATGGAAGAAAATAATAGAAAATGAAGCAACTGACAAACAACTAATCACAAAAATATACAAGCAACTTATGCAGCTCAATTCCANTTGGGAGAATGGCATTGAAACATGTATAATATCATATATGAAACGAATTGCCAGTCCGGGTTTGATGCAGGATATAGAATGCTTGGGGCTGGTGCACTGAGAGGACCCAGAGGGATGCTACAGGGAGGGAGGAGGGAGGGGGGGTTCAGGATGGGGAACATGTGTGTACCTGTGGCAGATTCATGTTGATGTAGGGCAAAACCGGTACAATATTGTAAAGTAATTAACCTCCAATTAAAATAAATAAACTTATCTTAAAAAAAAGTGAACCTTCTGTCAACTCAACCTTCCAACTTCTTTCAGCTTGGACTGGACTGAATAGTGTAGGCACTTAAAGACAATACTGTATAATATACACTAGTTACATGTGGCATCTAAAAGACTAAACTCATAGAAACAGAGACTGTAATAATGGTGATTGGGAGCCAGTGAGTGGGGAAGATGGGAGAGGTTGGTGAAAGGGTACAAATTTCTAGTTAGAATATAAATAACTTTTGGGAATCTAAGGTAAAGCATCATGATTATAGGTAGCAATACTGTACTGCATACCTTAGATTTTAAATGTTCTCATCACAAACAAGGGAAGGTAATTATATGACATGATAGAGATGTTAATAACGTTAAGGTGGATAATCATGTTGTATTACATGAGGGTGTCAAACCAACCTCAAATTTACATATTATGTCAGTTATTCATCAATAAAGTTGAAAACGAAAGAAAAGCTAACATTGTTAAACATGTAAAGTGTGACCTTACTTCTTTGTGTTGAGGTTTGCTAGCATTAGATTTGAGATCCTAGATCCCCGTTTTCCCTAGATGTGAATGTCTGAGTATTGAGTTTCTACAATTTGCTGATTGTGTCTCCAATTACTATTTCCAAAAGTAAAAAAAGAAAAAAAATTACAGGGGAAAATTGGGGAGCAGAGGCTAGCTGGTATATAGGCCCAAAGAGAAGACAATTTACAGTAAAACAATAAAATATTTATTTGACATTTTATTATGTGTATAATGTACATAATATGTACATAGTTATATAATATTACATGTTTGTAAATATGTACGTAATATAATGTAAAAGGAGATCCAATCAGTCCATTTTGAAAGAGACTGGCCCTGGGATTTCTTTGGAAGGAATGATGCTAAAGCTGAAACTCCAGTACTTTGGCCACATCATGCGAAGAGTTGACTCATTGTAAAAGACTCTGATGCTGGGAGGGATTGGGGGCAGGAGGAGAAAGGGACAACCGAGGATGAGATGGATGGATGGCATCACTGACTCCATGGGTGTGAGTCTGAGTGAACTCTGGGAGTTGGTGATGGACAGGGAGGCCTGGCGTGCTGCAATTCATGGACTCGCAAAGAGTCGGACACGACTGAGCGACTGAACTGAACTGACCTGAGGATATTGATTAAAATGAAATCTAGGCTTAAACAGCAATTTAAATGAAATTTTTAGAAACTTAGTCTTTCCTTTGAGGTCCATTGAGAGCCATTAAAAATGTTTAAGCAGGGGAATGGCATGATAAATTCTTTGTTTCATGAAGATTCTCTTTTTCGGCACAAAAATTCAAATAAAGGGAAGCAGTCTGGGAGGGAAGAAAAAACTGAGGAATTTGTTTGGGGAACTGCTAAGATCTGTTGACAATTTTGGTTTTTTGATCAATTTAAGAAGAAGAAGAGAGAGAATACCCCTCAGATTTTAGTCCTCTGTTCATAAATGATGGTTCCCTAACATAAGTTGGGGAACATAACATAATATAAGGGAACAGGGAACATAACATAAGGGAACAGGGCAAAGAAAAATATTAGCGAGAAATTTGATCATTCAGTTTCAAAAATATAGTGTTTGAGATATATGCTATTGGTACTGTCTGCTATAGAAAATTGATAAGTTGATACTTCCTCTGTATATACCAGGAAAAAGGAACAATGTCAGTAACAACATAGTTGTGAGCTCACTAAGATCATCTGAATTGCAAGTACAGATAATTATATCCATTTTGTTTGTTAACTGAACCCAAGAGAATAAACAAGGTCATTGACAGAGCATATTCAGTTCAGTTCAGTCGCTCACTTGTGTCTGACTCTGCAACCCCATGAATCACACACAGCACACCAGGCCTCTCTGTCCATCACCAACTCCCAGAGTTCACTCAAACTCACTTTCATCAAGTCGGTGATGCCATCCAGCCATCTCATCCTCTGTTGTCCCCTTCTCCTCCTACTGCCCCCAATCCCTCCAAGCATCAGAGTCTTTTCCAATGAGTCAGCTCTTCACATGAGGTGGCCAAAGTACTAGAGTTTCAGCTTTAACATCATTCCTTCCAAAGAACACCCAGGACTTATCTCCATTAGGATGAATTGGTTGGATCTCCTTGCAGTCCAAGGGACTCTCAAGAGTCTTCTCCAATATCACAGTTCAAAAGCATCAATTCTTCGGCACTTAGCCTTCTTCACAGTCCAACTCTCACATCCATGCATGACCACAGGAAAAACCATAGCCTTGACTAGATGAACCTTTGTTGGCAAAGTAATGTCTCTGCTTTTTAATATACTATCTAGGTTGGGGATTTATAAACGAAAGAAGCATTGTATTAATAGGTAACAGGATAACTAGAGAGAGATGGCCTTTTAAGAGACCAAGTACAAGAGGAGAGAAGGAACAGAAAAAATGGTGCTTTGAAATATATGAAAAATGAAATATGAAAGGGAATGTTTAAAAGTGTCCAAGGCTGTTGAAGCTCAGGTAACTTTGGGTCAAAATGTGTCTATAGAAACTTTTTATGTATGCAAGAGCAATAGTCAGGGATTTTTGGCTGCTAAAGAAGTATTCATAATGTGTGTGATAATAACTGCCTTTTTTCCCCCACAAGCACACTTCTTGTCTTTCTTTCACACCTTTATTCACTCTGCATAAGACTGTGTGTTCTGTGTGCTCAGTTGCTAAGTTGGGTCTGACTTTTTGAGACCCCATGATTGTAGCCTGCCAACTACTCTGTCCATGGAATTTTCCAGACAAGAATACTGAAGTGAGTTGCTATTTCCTATTCCAGGGGATTTTCAAGACCCAGCAATCCAACTGAGTCTCCTATACCTGTTGCCCTGGACGGCAGATTCTTTACCACTGTGCCACCTGGGAAGCATAAGACTATACAGAGATTTGAAGATTACACTTGGAATGGATAATTGGGTTTAGCTTAGCTATCTCTTATTTCACCTTGAGAGTGAGTCTTTGCCATATCACTTTCCAGGGATTTTTGTATTGATGCTTCCTCCTCAAGAGGGAGAGTCCTGCTTCTATCACGTGATACTGTGATGAAACCGGTGCATTAGTTAACTGGGGCTGTAAAGCAGGTTGACAAACCGAGTGGTAAGACAAATATATTGTTTGATGATTCTGGAGGTTAGAAGCTGCAGTCACGATGTAAGCAGAGTTGGCTCTGTCTACGGGCTCTGAGGCAGAATTTGTCCCACGTCTCCTTCCTGACTTCTGGTAATCTCAGGCTTTCCTTGGCTGGTAGATGGTGTTCTCCCAACTATAGGAGACTTCCCATAGTCTTGCCTCTGTACCTATCTCTGTGTCCCAATTTCCCCTTTAGTAAGGACACTTATACTGAATTCAGATGCACTTAATGCTCTTACCTTAACTTGATCATATACGAAGACTCTTTTTTCCTTTTCAATAGCAACACTCAGTTGTGTCCAACTGTTTGCAACCCCATGGGCTGTCGCGTGCCAGGTCCCTCTGTTCATGGGATTTCCCAGACAAATGGGTTGCCATTCCCTTCTCCAGGGGATCTTCCTGGCTCAGGGATCAAACCTGCATCTCCTGTGTCTCCTGCAATGGCAGGCAGAATTTTTATCACTGTGTCACCTAGTGATCATATACAATGACTCTATTTCCACATAAAGTCACATTAATGGGTACTAGGGGTTATGATTTCATCATCATTTGGGAGGATGAGTCAACTCATAACTGTAGGAAGTTTGCCTAATTGCTGGTGCTAGTATTAGCTATCAAACGTGAAACCATATTCTCCAATTTAGTTATTTTCATCAGAAAGGTTAACTTTTGGCTTCCATAAATACATTCTCTACATCTCAATTTGTTCAGGAGCCACATAGGGAAAGATATTTATTATTTATTTGGCCCCCTCAAAGTTCCCACATGTGGGGAAAATGTAGTTTGCAGAATTCCTGGGATCATCACAAAGGCAGGCTGAGCAAATTTATACCAGCTCACAAGATCCAGTGTTAAATTTTTGTCACATATTTAAGAATTTTGAGAGTTAATTCTATACAGTTTTTATTAGTAATTAAATCATATGAACTTGACACATATATTACAATATATACACACAACTCACTGGTTCCTAATTGTTTAACTTCATTTCCCTACTGTCCATGCACTTGAGTTATTGGGCTCTATTGTGTCTATGTGGTGGCACTGCTGCATAATACTGATGAAGTGTAGCTGTGCATCTCTTTCCAGCTTTGCACTTAGTGACATAATGGTAACTGGAAACTTATCATAAAAGGCATATTTACTCCACATATGTTAGCAAATAGTATCAGTACTAATCAGGACTTTGTTTATGATTTTGTTAAATCTCTTAAGAGTGTGATTGAGGCAACACATTTGAATGTGTTTTGTCTGCAGCTGATATTTTGTAAATAGCCAAAAAAAAAAAAAAAAGAGAGAGAGAGAGAGAGAAAATAAAAATAATGTTCCAGTATTCCAACACCTCTGATACAATAAAATAGTCCCTTGCATCACTGGCAAGTGAGTGGATTTCCAACATAAATTGGCATTATTTTATTTTTGTTTTACTCATTAATATAAACAATAATGCAACCAACACTCTCATTGAATTTCGAAGGATCAGTTGCTAAATCTTCACCAGTACATCCCAGAATAGTAAGGAATTAATGGTTGGAGGTTTGTTTGTTGTTTTGCTTTTGGTTAAGAATCCTGACACTACAGGTAAGCTGCAAGATATGTAGTGAATAGAGCTTTGCTGGTTTGTTTATGTATTGGAAGAGATTTCAAAGGTTTAAATATTCACTAAAATGTTTATGTATGTAGAGAGAGAGACTGAATCTGACTGGGAAGGTAATATACTTGAAGAGAAGAGATAAGAGCATGGGTCATNTGAATAGAGCTTTGCTGGTTTGTTTATGTATTGGAAGAGATTTCAAAGGTTTAAATATTCACTAAAATGTTTATGTATGTAGAGAGAGAGACTGAATCTGACTGGGAAGGTAATATACTTGAAGAGAAGAGATAAGAGCATGGGTCATGAGAATTGGAGGCAACTCTCCCTTCCATCCTGAGAAGTGAAGTGAAGTGAAGTGAAGTTGCTCAGTCATGTCTGACTCTTTGCGACCTCATGGACTGTAGCCTACCAGGCTCCCCTGTCCATGGGATTTTCCAGGCAATAGTACTGGAGTGGATTGCCATTTCCATCCTGAGAAGAAACAATGAAATCATGAGTGTGTACAGGTGTAGGTAAACTGGTGATTGGTATTGCAATATACTGAGAGACTCACAATTGATGTTTTTACATTTTTCTATAGAACAAGGTTTGTACTGAGAGTGCAAACAAAGTCAGAAAAGTAAAGAACCTTATATGTAACAGAGTAGTTTTCAGTAACCTACAGAGACAATGAGTAGCAAAACTAAATATTGGAGAGAATTGGGGGTTGAAGGCAATAATATGTGATATCCTACCAGTTTGCTTATTACCTAATAATTTGCCTATATGGTTTAGCCAACTCAAAGCCAATGGGTAGAAGCTGGAGGGTTGGGTTGATCTTTTTTAATCAAGACAGTTGAAGAGATTCATAAATCAATGAAATCTCTAATCTAGGTAATAGGAAATAAGTTGAAAATATGTCATAGGGAATTTCACCTTTGCATTGTCTTTCTTATATAATTTATACTGTTTGAAAAAAAGATAATTTTTTTAAATGAAGTAAAAATGCATATTATAAATTCAAGGGTTATCCTTAAAATAACAAAAATCATACAGCTATGTATATGTCATGCATAAAAAAATTAAATTCAGAATAATATCTCCAAACTTTCCTTCGAAGAGACACTATTAAGCCTGATTAAGCACTATTAAGCATTTCCCTGGTGGCTCAGAGTGTAAAGAATCTGCTTGCAATGCAGGAGTTGCAGGAGCTGTTGGTTCGATCCCTGGTTTAGGAAAATACCCTGGAGAAGTGAATGGCTACTCACTCAATGTTCTTGTCTGGAGAATTTCATGGACAGAGAAGCCTGATAAGCTACAGTCCATTGCATCACAAAGAGCTGGACATGACTGAGTGACTAACACTTGGACTTACTATTTTTATTAAATTTTTTTAGAATACTTTTCACAAAATACTTTTGTGTTTCTCAAATTTTTATCACATTAAAGATAAGTTTTTTAAAGATTTTTTTCTTGATGTTGACCATTTTTAAAGTCTTTATTGAATTTATTACAATATTGTTTCTGTTTTGTGTTTCAGTTTTTTGGCCACAAGACATCAGGGATCTTAGNACTGAGTGACTAACACTTGGACTTACTATTTTTATTAAATTTTTTTAGAATACTTTTCACAAAATACTTTTGTGTTTCTCAAATTTTTATCACATTAAAGATAAGTTTTTTAAAGATTTTTTTCTTGATGTTGACCATTTTTAAAGTCTTTATTGAATTTATTACAATATTGTTTCTGTTTTGTGTTTCAGTTTTTTGGCCACAAGACATCAGGGATCTTAGTTTTCTAACCAGGGATCAAACCTGTACCCCCTGCACTGGAAGACAAAATCTTACCCACTTGACCACCAGGGAGAAGTCCTTGTCTTAATGATTAGCATAATGACAATTAAATAGTCTTAATGATAAGCAGAACATAATTAAAATGAAAATAACTGTTACTCTCCATGATGGTTTATTTTCCTAAAACTAGTGCTATATTTGAGTAAATATAATTTTAGATTACTCTCTTCTATTAGATAGAAAATAGATTACAGTTAAATAATACCATTGTTTATTACTTTGCCATTCTCTTATCATAAGAAATTCTTGACAAGAAATATGACTATAGTTTACACACTGATTTTTATTCATTGAACATATTTTCCTGACCAAACTATTCAGTTTATCTAAAAGATTGAAATTTTTATGATAGTTTATATGTATTTTTACCTGCAGGTATAAGCAAAATGCTATGAACTGAAAGCAATTATCTTCTTTGCTATCAGCACTTTTATTATAAAATACATGCTTAGATGCAGGCTTCCTAAAATCCTTAGACTAGAGTTACTTTTTATTCTTCTATAAGTTTATGCAAATGGATCAATAACTCTAAATTAATGGCTCTTAAATTGCAGTTTCCAGAAGAGTAACTTCCATCTTAACTTGGAACTTAATAGAAATGCAGATTCACAGACCTCATCCCAGTCCTGGCACACTGTTCTACAAGCCTTTCAGGTGATTCTGGAGCATACTGAAGGTTGAGAAGTACAGCTATAAATCAGGGTTGTGCAATAGAACTTTCTTTGATGATAGACTTGTTCTATATCTGTATTTTTCACAATGCAATAGCCAGCAGCCACATATGCCACTAAATGGCTAGTATGGCCAGAAAATGGCTTTCAACATTATTTAATTTTAATTTATTTAAAGGTAAAAATCCATATGTGGCCAAATCCATATGTGGCCAATTTCTACTGTTTTGGACAGTACAAATCTGAGTAAAATCCACAGTTTGTGTGATTAGAATCACAGACAATTAGATTCTAAAATAAATAAAATCTGATTACATCTTTCAATGTTGGAAAAATTATTGAAGATTGCTTTGGCTGTTGTAATTCTTGATGCTATAATTTACTAAGCTATTGGAGTTCTTGATGCTATAATTTACTAAAAGAAAAAATAGTAACCCATTACAATTATGATACTAGCAAAATTTTTATAATAGAGTCATTTACTTGGGCAAGAGTTTTGAGGCAAAAATTGAATACACAATGTTTATATTTTTAACAAAAAGTGTATCTGAGTTGTGGGAAGCAGGAAGTTCAGATGTTGTACACACCCTGTATAATCCTCTCTCTTTAAGTGGATTGGAGGCAGTGAAAGTGATGGACTCATGTTTATGGTTAGGTTAGAGATAAATAAAATTTTCAAGTGAACTAAATGTCCTTAAGCTCTCAATAGTAAGATAATCAAAAGGGAGATGATTCTGAACGAAACTGTCAGGTGAATTTTTAAGGGAGAGAGTCATAACCATAACCAAGGGGTTTTATTACTGGCCTATAAGAATGGTTCAACATGAAAAACAATTTATTTAGGAATAAACTTAGCCAAGGAAATTAAAGACTTGTATCAGTTCAGTTCAGTTCACTTCAGTCACGCAGTCATGTCTGACTCTTTGCAACTCCATGAATTGCAGCATGCCAGGCCTCCTTGTCTATCACCAACTCCTAGAGTTCACTCAGACTCACGTCCATCGAGTCAGAAATGCCATCCAGCCATCTCANCACAAGCAAGTAATATGTCAAGGATTTGAAAATAGGGAATGTGGTTACAGGATCTTTGTGCTTACCCAGTGTTCTAAATTGCCTTTCAAAAGGAACAGTTAATTTGGGAATATGGAAAACAAGCTCTTCTCTTTCTCTTATTGAGAAAGCTGTTGATCTCCCAAAGCATTGTGACAGATATTGATTTTAAGAAAAATATCTTAAAAGAATAAATTTGTCTGATAAGGATTACAAATGTTTATTGTTTTAAGTTACTGTTTTGCAATAATTTTGTTATACAGTGATAAGTAATCATTAGAGTAAAAATCCTCCAGATGAATATATCATAATTTAATATTCTCCTCTAGTTGGATGGGCTTCGCTTGTGGCTCAGCTGGTAAACAATCCTCCTTCAATTTGGGAGACCTAGATTCGATCCCTGAGTTGGGACGATCCCCTGGGGAAGGGACAGGCTACCCACTCCAGTATTCTGACTGGGAGAATTCTATGGACTATACAGTCCATGGGATCGCAAAGAGTCAGACATGATTGAGTAACTTTCATTTTCACCTTCTAGTTGGACATTTAAGTTGTTTCTAGTTTTATCTCATTATAAGCAATTATATAGTGCTTACGATCTATTTCTAGAAATGGAATTGCTATTTAATATAGCAATAATTAAAAATCCTATTTTAAATTATGATAAACATTGGCAAACTGCACTCAAAAAGTTTAACAACTCTACTACGTCACACCTCCACCAAAGTGAGGCTTTTAGAATTTGAGGGACAATTAACCAGAGAAGTTAGTTGTACAAGTAGGCACATCTTGAAAGCTGTTTACTTTAGCCTGTGTTCTAATACTAAGTTACACATATCAAGAGGAAAATTCTGCCAGACCTGGCAGAAAACAGTACTAGAAGGTTGTGAGGAAAACAGAAATTATAAAAGATGTACACTTGTATAGACATTGCCCATCTGTAATGTTAGATGACTCTGTAGGAGAACACACAATTTTTTCAAGCATACATGGACCATTTACAAAGGTGGACCATTTACAAAGATGAGCCATTGTGTGGAAAAAGAAATAAATCTTGATAAATTTCTAAGAATTTTAATCATAGAAAATATATACCATGACTAAAATGAAATTAAAATCAGCAACAAAAGTATCTGGAAAATCTTCAAATAGTTGAAAATTAAGCAGTTTTCATATAGTCATGAATACATAATAAATAAATAAGAAAACAATTATTTAGAACTGTGAAATAAGAACATTTCGCAACAAACTGTGGAAAATTCTTAGAGATGGGAATACCAGACCACCTTACCTGAGAAATCTGTATGCAGGTAAAGAAGCAACAGTTAGAATTGAACATGAAACAACAGACTGGTTCAAAATTTGGAATGGAGTGAATCAAGACTGTATACTGTGATCCTGTTTATTTAAGTTATATTACAGAGTACACATGGGAAATGCCCATCTGGATGAAGCTCATACTGGAATCAAGATTGCCAGAAGAGAAATATCAATAATCTCACATATGCAGATGACACCACCCTTGTGGCAGAAAGTGAAGAGCTTCTTGATGAAGGTGAAAGAGGAGGATGGAAAAGTTGGCTTAAAAGTCAACATTAAAAAAACTAAGATCATTATATTCGGTCCCATAATTTTCATGGCAATAGATTGACAAACAATGGAAACAGTGAAAGACTTTATTTCGGGGGTTCCAGAATCATTTCAGACTGTGACTGCAGCCATGAAATTAAAAGATGCTTGCTCCTTGGAAGAAAAGCTTTAACAAACCTTGACAGTGTATTAAAAAGCAGACACATGACTTTGCCAACAAAGGACCATATAGTCAAAGCTATGGTTTTTCCAGTAGTCGTGTATGGATGTGAGAGTTAGACCATAAAGAAGGCTGAGCACCGAAGAACTAATACTTTTGAACAATAGTGCTGAAGAAGACTCTTGAGAGTCCATTGGACTGCAAGGACTCCAACCAGTCAGTTTGGTATTCATTGGAAAGACTGATGTTGAAGCTGAAGCTCCAATACTTTGGCCACCTGATGAGAAGAGTCAGCTCTTTGGAAAAGACCCTAATTCTGAGAAAGATAGAAGGCAGGAGGAGAAGGGGACAACAGATGATGACATGGTTGGATGGCATCACCAACTCAATGGACCTAAGTTTGAGCAAGTTTCCGGAGATGGTAAATTACAGACAGGGTATCTGGTGTGCTGGAGTCGATAGGACCTGAAGGATTCGGACATGATTGAATGTCTGAACAACAACAAGTAAAAACATAATCAAAATTTAGAGACACAGATGTGTGTCTATTTTATCACAGATATGTGATGTATTTGAATCAATGCTAAAGGAACCATATTTGCATTTGTAAGAAAAAAATTTTAAATCAATGAGCAAAGTTTCCTTCATTAGAAATGAGGAAAAAAGGAGTAAATTAAATCTAAATTAAGTTAAAATGTGGAATGAATAAATATGAGCTGAAGCCAATAAGAAAAAAATAAAATAAAAATGAATAAAATTAAGAGCGGGTTACTTGAAAAGATTAATGAAGCTGGTAAAACCCTAGCAAGACTTATCAAGAAAAAACTGAAATCAAAGCATCAACTGAACTACAATCTCACTTAAGGTTAGATATCCTCTTACACCCTTATTGATTATTGTTAGAATTACTCATATGACAAGTGGAAAAGGAGACATCACTACAAATCCTACAAGAATTAAAAAGAAAATAAGGAAAATGTATGTACAACTTTATGGGAATTAGTTTTACTGCTCAGAGTACATGATAAATTCCAAGAAAGACACAGATTACCACACTGGCATAAGAAGAAAGAAAAAGTCTTAAATGTCATGTATGTATGAGAGAATCTGATATTCTAAGAATAAACATCTTATATTTGAAGGAAATATTACATCTATATTCTTTACAAGTAATTTATTTCAACATTTATTAAAGAAACAATGCCAGCATTATACAAAATAATTCAGAAAACATAAAAGAAGTAACACTTTCCATTTGTTAAGGGGCCAGCAGAAAATTGGCAGCCATGGCTTAAACTAAGATGATGGGGAAAACTGAACAGATATATGATGCTAATAGACTGGAAGGTTCATTATTTTTGAGATGTTTATTCTTCTTGAATCAATCCAAACATTAAAAAAAAAAAAAATTCAATACCAAATTGACCAGGCCCTTCTGTGCTAAAGAGAATTATATGAGTTAGAACTATTTTAGATTAAATTATAATTTCAAGTCTAGTTAGGTAGGAAATTAGAGAAAACAACTAGCTGATGTAAATACAGATGTGTGTGAGTGTTTGTATAATGTGTGTATATATATATATAATTTTATTATTTCAGAGTACAACAAAACTTCAGGACACATGGTGACTTTAAGTAATATTAGGCATAATAATTGAGTACTAAGCAGGAAATGGACAAAAGAAGATTTGGAGAAATCAAATAGATTAGAGGTTAAGGGAAGTGGGTCCAGAACCCAACTCCACTGCTGCCTTGTGTTACTGCAAGGAGTAAGGGAAATAGCTGTAAAGTCCTTGGTCAATATCCAGAACATGCTAAAACTTATATAGAGACTTATCATTATTAATATTAATGCTGGAAACTAAATGAAAGCATAGAGTTTTACGAACTCTGAGTTTCATTTCAGTCAGACTTTGCTTTACTTTGGGAAAGCAGAAAAAAGAAAATAAGACCGTTTACATAAATTCAAAGTATATTTTCTATCTGAATAAAATATATTCAGTGAAATTGAGTTTATTATTTATCATCAAATTCCTTATAATTCATCCTTAGTAAGTTTATCCATAATTCTCCAGTGAAAACTACTCAGTTTTTATATAGAAGGCTTTATCTGTGATTTTATTCAAATTCTACTCAATCTAATCAAAATAATTATAAATCAGGAAGATATATTTTGAATCTGATGACTCAAATTTAAGAATAACCTGTGTTTTATTTAGCCTTTTTCATTATATGATTAAAGACTAAGAATCAACTTATTTTGAATGGAAAAGATTAAGGGAAATAAAAATTTCTCTGTCATTAAGGAACTTTTATCTTCCATAGCTCAATGCCTGCCCATTCCAAGAAAAGCCAAATGGCCTTACCTTTTTCAGCAAGGTATTAATACCTGTTGTGAAAAGCCTTTATTAGTGCTAATTGTTCTAGCAAGCAGTGAATAGGGAACAGCAGGACCAGGGGTTGAATGTAACTGTGTGCAATAAAAAGAAGTTCTATACTTCACAGGCTTCTAAGCATGCAGCTAACCCTTCTGATTGCAAAAGGTACAAAGTGCCATTAAAAGGCATCGAGATTTCCCAAAGACAATTATAAAGGCATATAACATCTGTTCTCAATCATGGGCAACAGGAGAGAAAATGGGCTCCACATGATATGTTACATACAACAAAATGGTCCAGCTGTGTGAAGGAAGGGGTGTGAAAAGGCAGTGGCCAAGAAAAAAACAGGGCAGAGGAAACATTGTTAACAAGGTAGTGAGCCATGACAATCTCTTTGAATAGCTCTGTGGTGCCAAGATCTCTCTGTTATCCCACAAAAAGGACCACCTATGACATCCTCAATCATTGGTACTGCACATAAACAGATACTGTTTACAAGACAACTTGGATTTGATATTTCATTTCAAAGAACTTCTAAAAAAACTACGTGGGGCCAAGCATTTTCTCTGCCATTTGTTCTAATTGCCCACGGTCAAAATTGCTTTTATCTCTTTCTAGAAATCTATCATTTCAAACCATTTTTTAGCAATCAAAATTAGAACAATTATAATCTTATAATAAACTTCCATATGCACAATTATTGCTGAAAATAATACTTAGGGGAAATTATATGACCATTAATACATTTGACCCCACTACTTCTTTCTCGTTTCTCCACTTTCTCTCCCTCTGTTTCTCATTCTTCTTGAGTTTCAGCCACAAGACTCCCTGACTGTCCTTCCAATATAAGAAGCACCTCCAACTGGGCCTTAGTATGTTATTCTATCTACTAGGTGTGTGTGTGGTGTGCTCATTCGCTAAGTCATGTCTGACTCTTTTCTGACTCCGTGGACTGCAGCATGCCAGACTCCTCTGTCCATGAGATTTTCCCAGNATCCTTCCAACATAAGAAGCACCTCCAACTGGGCCTTAGTATGTTATTCCATCTACTTGGTGTGTGTGTGGTGTGCTCATTCACTAAGTCATGTCTGACTCTTTTCTGACTCCATGGACTGCAGCATGCCAGACTCCTCTGTCCATGAGATTTTCCCAGGTAGGATACTGGAGTGGGTTTCATTTCCTTTTCCAGGGGATTTTCTTGACCCAAGGATCAAACCTGCATCTCCTGCCTGCATCTTCTGCATTGGCAGGTGGAATTTTTTTTTTTTTTTTTTTACCACTTAAGCCACCTGGGAAGCCTGTTCTCTCTACTTGAATGCTCTTAATCCAGTCATCCACATAGCCTGCTTCCTTATCACCTGCACACTTTCGTTAACGTTATCACCATTACAGTGAGATTATTCCTGAAAAGTTTAATTATAATTGAACCTATTTCACACCTTTACTGTTGTTCCTGATTTATTTTTTCACATAGCACTAACCACCATCTAACATGATATTTTCTTGTTTATTTTTTTATTATTATTATTTTTTTGTATTTACCATTTTTCCTTGGAAAACATAAGCTTTGTGTAGTCAGGGGATGGGTCTTTTTGTTCGTTGTTCTATCCTTAACACCTAACACGAAAAAAGCTCAAAATTATTTCTCAAATGATTGAATAACCTTAAGATTTCCTGAGCATTAGTTTACTTGTATACTCATGGGTTCAGAGGTACTCAAACTCTGCACATTCCCAAGAAAACGCTGGCTTTTGACTTGCTCCAGGTAGATAACCCCTGAACCTTTAGAATATCCCGTCTGATGGGAATGCATTCATAAACCTGAGATGTTGGGTTATCCACTGCTTATCCTCACATGTAATTTATGGTGAAAACATTGTTGTATACCTGGGATTTGGGGCCACTCTATGTCAGTTTAACCTGTATGGGGTTGGAGTTCAGGTGGCTCAGGTCAGTCAGATAGATGTTCTATGCCTACCTGACAGGCTACCAACAAAAACACTGAATCTTTTTTCTTTACCCTTATCTGTATCTGAATTTCAGTCTAAGGTCACAAAACCACTAATAAACATACAGACATGTATATATTTTATTAATCAGACAATGGCAGAGGATAAACAACTCTTCGAACAACTTTAATATAAAAGCCTTATTTTCTTCTGGTTTGAAGATATCAGGTCCCTTGAATAACCTTGAACCATAAATAGTGCACGTGAGATGGTATTGTTTTTCCTAAATTAATCATGGTATATTCTTGCAATTATGACAGAGTGAATCATCCAAGCAAAACAACTGCTACCCAATAAAGTAGAACATGCAGAATTGCTAAAAAGACAATAGCAATGTCCAGAACCTATCATTTGTCCACATAATATTGATAATATGCCCTCCTCATTGAGAAAGCTTAAAAAATGCGTGTTTAAATTCATCATACTCATACCATTTTAAAAGGAGAAAAGTCAAATTTTATTCCAATTGCTCTGTTAAGTTCTATTTTCAGAATCTCTGTAGTATCAGATCTCCTCTCAACTGGATTATATCAGTGCACTTCATATTCCAATTACATACAACTAAGATACATGCTTCTAACATATATGATCTACAATAAACAAAAAGAACATAATATGTGCAGTGAACTACCACAGGTGGCATGTTACTACTTGAATCAGTCACTATACTGGGATATTAAAATGTTCAGTAGCATATTGGACACCTACCGATCTGGAGAGCTCATCTTTCAGTGTCCTATCTTTCTGCCTTTTCATATTGNATGCTTCTAACATATATGATCTACAATAAACAAAAAGAACATAATATGTGCAGTGAACTACCACAGGTGGCATGTTACTACTTGAATCAGTCACTATACTGGGATATTAAAATGTTCAGTAGCATATTGGACACCTACCGATCTGGAGAGCTCATCTTTCAGTGTCCTATCTTTCTGCCTTTTCATATTGTTCATGGGGTTCTCAAGGCAATAATACTGAAGTAGTTTGCCATTCTCTTCTCCAGTGGGCCATATTTTGTCAGAATTCTCCACCATGACCCGTCCGTCTTGGGTGGCCCACACAGCATGTCTCATAGTTTCATTGAGTTAGACAAGTATAGTCCATGTGATTAGACTGATTAGTTTTCTCTGTTAATGGTTTTCAGTCTGTCTGCCCTCTGAAGGATTAGAGGCTTATGGAAGCTTCCTGATGGGAGAGACTGACTGAGGGGGAAACTGGATCTAGTTCTGATGGGTGGGGTCATGTTCAATAAATCTTTAATCCAATTTTCTGCTTATGGGTGGAGTTGTGTTCCCTCTCTGCCATTTACCTGGGGGCCAAATTATGGTGGAGGTAATGAAGATAATGGTTCAGTTCAGTTCATTTCAGTTCAGTCGCTCAGTCGTGTCCAACTCTTCGCGATCCCATGAATTACGGGCACAGGAGGGCCGAGAGGAGTCACTCCAAGTTCAAGGTCAGGAGGGGCGGTGGTAAGGAGATACCCCTCGTCCAAGGTAAGGCGCAACAGCTGCACTTTGCTGGAGCAGCCAAGAAGAGATACCTCACGACCAAGGTAAGAAAAACCCAAGTAAGATGGTAAGTGTTGCGAGAGGGTATCAGAGGGCAGACACACTGAAACCATAATCACAGAAAGATAATAACGGTGACCTACCTCAAAAGATCCCATGCCTGTACTGCTGCACTCACTGCCCCCAACCCTGGAGCAGGCCCCTGCCAACCCGTGCCTCCACCAGTGACTCCCAGACACCCATAGACAAGTCCGAGACAGTCTCCTGTGGGGTCACTGCTCCTTTCTCCTGGGTCCTGATGCATAAGATTCTGTTCTGTCCTCCAAGAGTCTATTTTCCAGTCATGTGTAAGTTCTGGCAACTCTATGTTGGGGTTAATGGCAACATCCTCCAAAAGGGCTTATGTCATACTCATATCTGCTGCACCCAGAGCCCCTGTCCCTACAGTAGACCACTGCCAACTGGTACCTCCACAGGAGATGCTCAAACAGAGTTCTGTCTCAGTCTCTGTGAGGTCCCTGGGTCCTGGTGTGTACAAGGTTTGTTTGAGCCCTCTGAGCATCTCTAGTGGGATTGGGATTTGATTCTAAGTGGGAATTCATCCCTCCTACCATCATGCTGTTCATGGGGACTCAAGATAAGAATACAGAAGTGGTTTGCCATCTCCTTCTCCAGTGGGCCACATTCTGTCAGATCTCTCCACCATGACCCATCTGTGTTGGGTGGTCCCACACGACATGGCTTAGTTTCATTGAGTTAGACAAGGCTGTGGTCCATGTGATCAGATTGGCTAGTTGATGAACTCCCCAGGTCAGTAGGTGCCCAATATACTCCTGGAGATCAATGGAGAAATAACTCCAGAAAGAATAAAGAGCAATATTGTATAGGACCCTGGAATGTTAGGTCCATGAATCAAGGCAAATTGGAAGTGGTCAAAGAGGAGATGGAAAGAGTGAACGTTGATATTCTAGGAATCAATGAACCAAGATGGACTGGAATGGGTGAATTTAACTCAGATGGCCATTATATCTACTACTGTGGGTAGGAATCCTTTAGAAGCAATGGAGTAGCCATCATAGGCAACAAGAGTCTGAAATGCAGTACTTGGATGCAATTTCAAAAATGGTAGAATGATCTCTGTTTGTTTCCAAGGCAAACCATTCAATATCATGGTAATCCAAGTCTATGTCCTGACCAGTAATGCTGAAGAAGCTGAAGTTGAACGATTCTATGAAGACCTACAAGACCTTTTAGAACTAACACCCAAAAGAGATGTCCTTTTCATTATAGGGGACTGGAATGCAAAACTAGGAAGTCAAGAAACACCTGGAGTAATAGGCATATTTGGCCTTGGAGTACAGAATGAAGCATGGAAAATGCTAGTAGAGTTTTGCCAAGAGAACACACTGGTCATAGCAAATATCCTCTTCCAACAGCATAAGAGAAGACTCTACACATGGACATCACCAGATGGTCAATACCAAAATCAGATTGATTATACTCTTTGCAGCCAAAGATGGAGAAGTTTTATACAGTCAGCAAAAACAAGACCGGGAGCTTACTATGGCTCAAATCATGAACACTTTATTGCCAAATTCACAGTTAGATTGAAGAAAGTGGGGAAAACCCCTAGACCATTTAAGTATGACTTAAATCAAATTCCTTATGATTATACAGTGGAAGTGAGAAATAGATTTAAGGGACTAGATCTGATAGACAGAGTGCCTGATGAACTATGGATGGAGGTCCCTGACACTGTAGAGGAGACAGGGATCAAGACCATCTCCAAGAAAAAGAAATGCAAAAAAGCAAAAGAGAAAGGAAGAGAAGTAAAAAGCAAAAGAGAAAAGGAAAGATATAAGCATCTGAATGCAGAGTTCCAAAGAATAGCAAGGAGAGATAAGAAAGCCTTCCTCACCAATTAATGCAAAGAAATAGAAGAAAACAACAGAATGGGAAAGACTAGAGATCTCTTCAAGAAAATTAGAGATGCCAAGGGAAGATTTCATGCAAAGATGGGCTTAATAAAGGACAGAAATTGTATGAACTTAATAGAGGGAGAAGATATTAAGAAAAGGTGGCAAGAAAACACCGAAGAATTGTACAAAAAAAGATCTTCACGACTTGGATAATTACAAAGGTGTGATCACTCACACTCTTCTAGAGCTGGACATCCTGCAATGTAAAGTCAGGTGGGCCTTAGGAAGCATCACTATGAACAAAGCTAGTGGAGGTAATGGCATTACAGTTGAGCTATTTCAAATACTAAAAGATGATGTTATGAAAGTGATGCACTCAATATGTCAGCATTTGGAAAACTCAGCAGTGGACACAAAACTGGAAAAGATCAGCTTTCATTCCAATCACAAAGAAAGGCAATGCAAAAGAACGCTCAAACTACTGCACAATTGCACTCATCTCACACGCTAATATAGCAATGCTCAAAATTCTCCAAGCCAGGCTTCAGCAATATGTGAACTATGAACTTCCAAATATTCAAGGTGGTTTTAGAAAAGGCAGAGGAATCAGAGATCAAATTGCCAACATCTGCTGGATCATCAAAAAAGCAAGAGAGTTCTAGAAAAACATTTATTTCTGCTTTGTTGACTATGTGAAAGCCCTTAAATGTGTGGATCACAATAAACTGTGGAAAATTCTGAAAGAGATGGGAATACATGACCACCTGACATGCATCTTGAGAAACCTGTATGCAGGTCAGGAAGCAACAGTTAGAACTGGACATGGAACAACAGACTGGTTCCAAATAGGAAAAGGAGTACGTCAAGGCTGTATATTGTCACCCTGCTTATTTAACTTATATGCAGAGTACATCATGAGAAATGCTGGGCTGGAGGAAGCACAAGCTGGAATCAAGATTACCAGGAGAAATATCAATAACCTCAGATATGCAGATGACACCACTTTTATGGCAGAAAGTGAAGAACTAAAGAGCCTCTTGATGAAAGTGAAAAAGGAGAGAGAAATGTTGGCTAAAAGCTCAATATTCAGAAAACTAAGATCCTGAAATCCGGTCCAATCAGTTCATCGCAAATAGATGGGGAAACAGTGGAAACAGTGACTGACTTTATTTTTTAGGGCTCCAAAATCACTGCAGATGGTGCCTGCAGCCATGAAATTAAAAAAGACACTTACTCCTTGGAAGGAAATTTATGACCAACCAAGACAGCATATTAAAAATCAGAGACATTCCTTTGTCAACAAAGGTCTATCTAATCAAGGCTATGGTTTTTCCAGTAGTCATGTATGGGTGTGAGATTTGGACTATAAAGAAAGCTGAATGATGAAGAAATGATGCTTTTGAACTGTGGTGTTGGGGAAGACTCTTGAGAGTCCCTTGGACTGCAAGGAGATCCAACANACACCACTTTTATGGCAGAAAGTGAAGAACTAAAGAGCCTCTTGATGAAAGTGAAAGAGGAGAGTGAAATGTTGGCTTAAAGCTCAATATTCAGAAAACTAAGATCCTGAAATCTGGTCCAATCAGTTCATCGCAAATAGATGGGGAAACAGTGACTGACTTTATTTTTTAGGGCTCCAAAATCACTGCAGATGGTGACTGCAGCCATGAAATTTAAAAAGACACTTACTCCTTGGAAGGAAATTTATGACCAACCCAGACAGCATATTAAAAATCAGAGACATTACTTTGTCAACAAAGGTCTATCTAATCAAGGCTATGGTTTTTCCAGTAGTCATGTGTGGATGTGAGATTTGGACTATAAAGAAAGCTGAATGATGAAGAAATGATGCTTTTGAACTGTGGTGTTGAGGAAGACTCTTGAGAGTTCCTTGGACTGCAAGGAGATCCAACAAGTCGATCCTAAAGGAGATCAATCCTGGGTTTCCTTAGAAGGACTGATGCTGAAGTTGAAACTCCAATACTTTGGCCAACTGATGCAAAGAGGTGGCACGTTTGAAAAGACTCTGATGCTGGAAAAGATTGAAGGTGGGAGGAAAAGGGGACAACAGAGGATGAGATGGTTGGATGGCATCACCCTCTCAATGGGCATGAGTTTGAGTAAACTCCAGAAGTTGGTGATGGAAAGGGAGGCCCAGCATGCTGCAGTCCATGGAGTCTGAGTCAGACACAAATGAGTGACTTAACTGAACTAAACTGAATATTTTCAGTGTAATAAGCTAATTGGCAGATTGTGGGTATTGAAAGTGTAGCTAACAAATGAAAAGAGAGTGATCAAGAACAAATAATAAAAATTATAAATGATCAAAATGAGAATTAAGTATCTGAAAGCAAAAAGTATTTTTTATTAGTGATATAATCATTTTGGTCATTATAAATTCCTCTGTGAAGTATATGGAGTAATAATATCATTTCATCAGTGAAATACTAAGCAGTGATGTTTGTTCAAGAAAATATGAAAAATATTAATAACAATGCAGATCTAAAGCAATAAGATAGGTGATTAAATGAAACACATATTAGGTGTTTTGAATATTAGTGGGTTTTTTTTTACATGAATATTTGTATTTGTAGTCAATAATTAAAGTCCACATTTTGCTGACTTTGCAAAATGAGATGGGAAGAATATTTGTTTTTAATCTACAGATGAATTTGTATAGAACAGGTGTTTTCTCCTTAAATGTCTGAAAGAATCCCCAAGTGAAGCTCATTTGAGACTGGAGTTTTCTTTTTAAGAAAATACAAATTATGAATTCAAGTTCATTAATAGTAGAGGATTATTTAGGTATTCTAGTCATTGTTTCAATTATATTGTTTTTAATAAAATTATTTTAAAATGTAAACTAAAACTTTTCTACTTATTTTTTATAACTCTAAGATATATGGTAATGTTTCTTTTTATTCTTGGCATGGAAAATATGGTTTATTAAATAATGAATTTTATTTTTACTAATATTTAAGAATTTTTGTTTTAAAAATTGTTTTCTTATTTCATGTTTATCATAATTTCCTCTGCTTCCCTTGGAATTACTTTGCTCTGCTTTTTCTAGCTGTGTATAGCAGTGTACTAGTTTCCTGCAGCTGCTGTAACTAATATGGATGTTTTCAAACCACATTCACTTATTATTTCATAGGTCTGGATGCCAGAAATCCAAAATCAAGATGTTGGCAGGGCTGAATTACCTCCAATGACTCTTAAGGAAATTCTAGACTGCCTTTTCCAGCTGATGATGGCTCTGGGAATTTCCTGATTAAGGATGTATCCCTCCAACTTTTTCATCTGTGGTCACATTGTCTCCTCTTCAGTACGCCAATTCTTCCTCTGGAACTGTCCCTGGATTAAGGGCCCAAGGAAATATCTAAGGGAATATCTATTAATAACATCTACAAAGATCCTTTTACTAAATAAGGTAACATTCCCAGGATCTGAGAATTAGGATACTGACATACTTTCTGAAATCTAACATTCAACCCAATGCAATATGTTAGTTAAATTCTTCAATTATGGATTTTCTCTTACCTGTTTAAGGCTATAAACTTCCCACTAAACACAGATTCTGTGCCACAAGTTATGATACTTTTTACTTGTATTTAAACTATTTCTATAAGTAATATATATATACATCCTATTAGTGTTATTGATTCAAAATATTTTGATTTATTCATTGAAATATGGTACATAAAATACTTAGAAATGTTTTGCTTAATAATATTGTTTTATTATCCTTTTGGTATTGAATTTTAGATTGCTTTCACTGGAGTCAATAGTCTCAGTATAACTTCGGTCTTTGAAATAAATATATATTTGCCCAGAATTGATAAATATTTAAAGTTTTCATATTTTCTTAAACTTAATTTCATTGGTGGGGGTTATGATTCTAAACATGTGAATTTTATCACATTTGCTAATCTTGTTATTCAAATATCTATTTTTGAATTTGTCAGATTTTTCTATGTTATGAAGGAATTATGTTGATATGGTTCAACATTTTAAAATTTTCAACTTTAATAAGTTGCTTTATTATATATTTTGAAGTTATGCTATTAGTTTCATTAAAATAGGCATTTTATAGTTTTATTTAAATTTATTTGTTCATAATTAAATGCATCTTTTTATATCATATACATCTGGATTTTATTTTATTTTGGCTGAAAACAGTTTGCTGTCATACACTAATATGTTCAATAGCAAATGAAATGCAAAATATCAGACTAATTTGATGGTTATTTTATTGAACTCTTTCAAAATTGGAACTTTGGCATCTCTGAGTGGTTTCTTTGCTTCTTTATCCTAATGAGAATCTCTTATTCAGTTTCTATTCACTGCACAGTTAATCCTTGAATGCCCTGAGTGAAACAGCAGCAAGAAGTATGTGACTCATGGCTTAGTGCCATCCTTTTCTCGAAGGTAATGGTCATTCAAGTTTAGTCTGTCTTGGTTGTACTCTGAAGCCTTCAAATAATTTTTTTGTGCATTTTCTCGAGTGCTTATAATTGGNAGGTGAGAATAATGAGGCACAAACTCTGGGTTGTAAAATGTATCTTGTGGTTTTGAAGTGAAGATTTAAATGCAGCCAATTTCCTAAAGATAGTATGACCTGCTCTGATGTCTCTTACACCCTTTATCTTCTGCCCATAATGGCTTCTTTCTGTCGGGGTTCAAATATTGATCTACACAGAACAGAAGTGGAACAGGTTTTATCACATTTCCTCATAATCTCTTGAGTTCTTGCTATGTTTCTTTGAATTCAGTGCTTCCTCTATATTTCACTGAAAAATTGAAGTCCATCTGCGTATCACCTCACTGAAGTGGGTGTCTGGAAGTATATACTGGTTACACATTTCATCTAGAACCAGGGGCAGGTCCAAGTTTTGCTCAGACTGCAAGGGCAACTCCTGCTACTTGTGCGCATCTCTACACATGTGACAAACCTGGGTTTCTGCAAGTGGCACTTTTTGATTTCATGTTTTAAGACCCATTCATATATGCTAAGCACAGGGATATGCATATGGGTGTTTTATGACCACATCAAATGATTCTTATGTAGCGATTTAGAGTGGACAAATATTTGGAAGGAGTTGATGTGATACATTTTTATGTGCTTTTTCTTAAAAACATTGTCTTTATACATTGTCATATTTCTACACTTGCACTTGTCAATGAACAGAAGCTCAGAAATATTTTAAATGAATGTTTTAAAGGAAACATCACTGAAAATTCCATGGGAGTAGATCTGAGAGAGGTCCTTCCCTTCCCCAGGTTTACTTTTAAAGTTCTGTAGCGTATTTCTATGATTTGTGTGGGAAAAAACAGTACTTTCTTTAATAGTCTGTGGTAGGCAGAAAAATGACCCTCCAAAAGGCCAATGTCTTGATTCCCTAAAATGGTGAATGGGTTACATTACATGAGAGACTTAAGTGGATGTCATCCAGGTTGAGATTCAGGTTAAGAGTCATATTGAGATGGGAAAATTATCCTAAATTAACACAGGTAGACCCAGCCTAACCACATGAGTTTTATCTTTTAAATAATGAATTTATGTCTGTGCTGGGTCTTTATTGCCTTGTGAGGGCTTTTCTCTAGCTGCAGAGAGCAGGGCCGATCTTCTAGTTGTGGAGTATGGCCTTCTCATTGCAGTGGCTTCTCGTTGCGGAGCACAGACTCTAGGTGCGTGTGTTTTCGGTATTTGCAATTTACAGACTCTAGAGAATGGGCTCTGTAGATTTGGTGCAAGAAATTAGTTGCTCTGAGGCAGGTGGAATCCTCCCAGGCCAGGGATCAAACCCATGTCCTTTGCATTGGCAGGCAGATTCCCATCCACTGCACCCCCAGGGAAGTCCACCACATGAGTTTTTCAAAGCAGAGAATCATTCGAGGGAGCCGTGTTCTGAGGGAGCTATAGTCAGAGGGATTAACAGTCAGAAGAAGCTGTGACAATGGAAGGAAACCAGTGGCATTTGTTAACTGTGACAATTGAAGATTAAGGGGGTGGGGAACAAGCCAAGGAATGAGGTGTCTTCAAGAAATTAGAAAAGGTAAAGAAATGGATTTTCCCATAGAGCCTCAAGAAAGCAATTCAGGCCTGCCTGCTCACTAATTTTAGCCAAATGAGACCTGTGTTAGACTTCTAACCTCCACAATTATAATATATTCAATTTAGGCTGTAAACCCCTAAATTTGTGGCAACTTGTAACAGAAGTTGGATCTCTTAGTTTGTATTAAAACACAAATAAAAACCCAATATCAGCATCTATCTTATATTTACAATAAAAATTGCTTGAAATTTCAGCTTTTTACATAAGCATGCATGATAAGAGCATTTTCTTGTTGCTCCAAAACTGACCACTAGGATCCAAAACTGAGGCTAGAAGATATGCCTCCTATTCTAATNGGATCTCTTAGTTTGTATTAAAACACAAATAAAAACCCAATATCAGCATCTATCTTATATTTACAATAAAAATTGCTTGAAATTTCAGCTTTTTACATAAGCATGCATGATAAGAGCATTTTCTTGTTGCTCCAAAACTGACCACTAGGATCCAAAACTGAGGCTAGAAGATATGCCTCCTATTCTAATAATTGAGAAACTCATGGATAAAAATGTGTGGTATCTATGAGAGACATGTGTGCCCCTTTGTACTACTTGTGTGGTGAGTTGCAAAAACTAAACATTCTATCCTGGGGATAGCATTTACAGAGGGAATTCTTGAAATGACTTAAAGAGCCATTGAAGCCATTCAGAACTTGAAATGGCTCTCTTTAAGTCCCAGACATCTTATGAACAGTCTGATCTCTATTTTCACCAGGCATTCCTGATGACAGGAGAGTTATTCCTTGGTCTTCATCAGTTGAATAGTATTTGTTGGTACAACTTGGTACAGAAAGAAAGGAACCTCAAGGCTTCCCATGAACCAATACTGATGAGCTGGTGGTTAAAAAAGAAGCAGAAAAAGTAAGACTATGACAACAGAGACTATTCTTCATCAGAAATACCATTAGAGTGGGGCGTGGTCTACAGAAAGTATGCAATAAATATGTCCTGAGTTCATTCTCTGAAAGGCAAAATAAAAAGTCATACCAATATTCATTAATTAAGTGCAAAGAAACATAACCTAAACATAGCCTATATAATTTCACAAAAAATAATATGTATTTTAATCTTAAAAAAATTTTAAAGATCCATATCTTATGCATGAGTACACAGAAAAAAGCTAATTGCCTGGAAAGATAAGAAGGTCATATGCAGATGTAATTACACAGACATGACTGAATTAACTCATAATAAGAATGAGGATAAGCATGGACTTTTATTAGTATGTGATATATAGTTTGAAAGTGATTTGCTTCACCACAGTCACACTTTTCAAAAAGCCATATTTATAGTCAAATGACCTTTTCTAAGAAACAAAAATATCTATGGCTATATAAATATTTTGTTAAATTGTTTCATGCTTGGGTAACATTTTTTCTATTTGAAATTCAATACTTTCTATTCTTAAATGCTATCTAAAAACTAGCAGTCATTTAAAATCATGGATATTTTCTCAAGTCAATATAAGATGAAGGTGATTAAACTGAAATAGAACAACAGTTCACAAATGAATTACTTATATGCAGTTAGAATAATGGCAAAATTACTATTTTTCCAATAATTCAGTATGATTTGATACAAGAGTGAGGTGGTTCTGTACAAAAATATATGATGAGGGCTCAACAAACTGTCAAAACTTCAGTTTTTTTTTTTTTTAATGTGGAGTACATCTAGAGAGATAAGTTATATGGATCTGCTAAACTTGGATGGATTTGATTAAGAATAGACACTGGCTGGCTGAAAATCAATCTAAGATGGTGGTGACTCAGAGCATTGGGGAAACTCAGTTTTATTATCTTCATCCTTCCTGGGGTCATGAGAATATCCTGAGAAAATCCATATCGTGACAACTTTGTTGTTTTTCAGTAGTTCAGTCATGTCCAACTCTTTGCAACCCCAGGGACTGTAGGACTCCAGGCCTCCCTGTCCATCACCATCTCCCAGAGTTTGCTCAAACTCATGTCCACTGAGTCAGTGATGCAACCCAACCATCTCATCCTCTGTTGTCTCCTTCTCCAGCTTTCATTCTTNCCAACTCTTTGCAACCCCAGGGACTGTAGGACTCCAGGCCTCCCTGTCCATCACCATCTCCCAGAGTTTTCTCAAACTCATGTCCACTGAGTCAGTGATGCAACCCAACCATCTCATCCTCTGTTGTCCCCTTCTCCAGCTTTCATTCTTTCCCAGCATCAGGGTCTTTTCCAATGAGTAGACTCTTTGCATCAGGTGGCCAATGTATTGGAACTTTATATTCAGCATCAGTCGTTCCAATGAATATTCAGGATGGATTTCCTTTAGGATTGACTAGTTTGATCTTTTTGCTGTCCAAAGGACTCTCAAGAGTCTTCTCCAGCACCACAATTCAAAGGCATGAATTCTTTGGTTCAAAGCCTTTTTTATTGTCCAGCTCGCATATCCACACATGACTACTGGAAAAACCATAGCTTTGACTATATAGACCTTTGTTGGCAAGGTAATGTTTCTGTTTTTTAATATGCTGTCTAGTTTTGTCATTGCTTTTATTCCAAGGAGCAAACCTAACCAAGTGAAACTATGACTCATGCCTTGTAGGGCCACCCAGGATGGATGGGTCATGGTGAAGACTTCAGATAAAATGTAGTCCACTGGAGAAGGGAATGGTAAAACATTTCAGCATTCTTGTCTTGAGAACCCCATGAACAATACCATAAAAATGGCAGAGAGTAATTGCACAAGCACAGACATGCAAGCCTGTTTTAAAAGTTTGTGCTTAGAACACATTTGGCCCATTGACCATTGCCCAAAATATGTTGTAATATCAAGTCAGAGTCAAAGTGGAGAGCACCACACATTTATAAGGCAAATGGTGTGATTTTAGGGAAGGCTGGAATTAGGGATATTACAATACCATAGTCAGAACTCAGCAGAAATTATCCATGCCCCTCCCACACTGTCAAATAGTCTTATTTTAGAAACCCCAGTGATTTTGTTCATCTGTGTCACAGTCTAGTGTGATGTACAGCAGCTCAGGGTATGACTTCTCTTGATTTGAGGGTCTGCACCCTAAAAGGACAAGATGTCCTCTTCAACACCAACCAGTGATGAATAACTATAATAAACTGTCTAGCTTGAAACATGGAGAATTTTAAGTACATAGGAATATTGCTTAACAGAAAATTTTCAATGCCACCAGGCAATTGTTGCATGTATCCTACAACAGAGGCAGGATGTGACTTCCAATCAGACCTTGTTTCTGCTCCCTGGGATTAATTCTCCACTTCATTGGACAAAATGACTTTTGACTCTATCCCATAGGACATTCATTTCTTTTCCATAACTCTCCTTGACCAGTTGTGAAAACTGAAAAAGTCTACCCAAACCCATGTCCATTGAGTCAGTGATGCCATCCAACCATCTCTCCTCTGTTGTCCCCTTCTCCTGCCCTCAATCTTTCCCAGCATCAGGGTCTTTTCAAATGACTCAACTCTTTGCATCAGGTGGCCAAAGTATTGGAGTTTCAGCTTCAATATTAGTTCTTTCAAAGAACACCAGGATTGATCTCCTTTAGGATGGACTGGTTGAATCTTCTTGTAGTCCTAGGGACTCTCAAAAGTCTTCTCCAACTCCACAGTTCAAAAGCGTCAATTCTTCGGCACTCGTTTTATTATCTTTTTTTACACTCAGGTCATCTGAATTTATTTATTTATTTTAAATAGAAATTTATTTATTTATTTGGAGGTTAATTACTTTACAATATCGTATTGGTTTTCTTTATAGTCCAACTTTCATATCCATATGTGACTACTAGAAAAAACATAGTCTTGACTAGACGGACTTTGTTGGCAAAGTAATGTCTCTGCTTTTTAATATGCTATCTAGGTCAGTCATAACTTTCCTTTCAAGGAGTAAACGTCTTTTAATTTCGTGGCTGCAATCACCATCTGCAGTGATTTTGGAACCCAGAAAAATAAAGTTGGCCACTGTTTTCACTGTTTCCCCATCTATTTGCCATGAAGTGATGGGACCAGATACCATGATCCTACTTTTCTGAATGTTGAGCTTTAAGCCAACGTTTTCACTCTCCTCTTTCATTTTCATCAAGAGGCTCTTTAGTTCTTCTTCACTTTCTACCATAAAGGTGGTGTCATCTGCATATCTGAGGTTATTGATATTTTTCCCAGCAATGTTGATTCCAGCTTGTGCTTCATCCAGCCCAGCGTTTCTGATGATGTACTCTGCATATAAATTAAATAATCAGGGTGACAATATACAGCCTTGATATACTCCTTTCATGATTTGGAACCAGTCTGTTGTTCCATGTCCAGTTCTAACTGTTGCTTTCTGACCTGCATATAGATTTCTCAAAAAGCTTGTCAGGTGGTCTGGTATTCCCATCTCTTTGAGAATTTTCCACAGTTTATTGTGACCCACACAAAAATATTAATATATACGACAATCAAATTACATTATTAATTTAAATATTAAATTATATTATTAATTTTATATTAAATATTAAATCAAAATATTAAAGATATATGAATATATTCAACATAGATTGGCGAGGTGTATTTTGGAGGTGATGGGAGACTATTAGAAGAAAGAGTCCACAGAGGAAAGCAGAAAGGTCTGCCACTATGCCTTATTAACCAAAAGTAAACCATCTTAGCACACCGCTTTTTGTGTTTAATTTATTTTATTTTCACTGAATATTTGTATTTAGATATATGGAATATAAAAAAGGCTTAAGGCAAATAATTATGCAAATTTCAGACATTAAACTTTGCATAGTCAATTGCAATAATTTAAAAAATATGTCATCTATACTTTAACAAGAAATTTTATTTTATGGCTAATAGACATTAAAACAAAGTACATGTTTAGATGACCCATTTAAGTAATTAAAAGCAACAGATAAGACAATATTTGATATGCTTTTTAATATTTTAATGCTTCTTAATGTTTTGTGACCTAATTGTATTCTTCTAAGTAATTTTTATCAAAATTTCACAACTTTTATTTTAAAGGAAAATTAATCCATATGGTACTGAATTCTTTATACTTATCACAATGTTTTGCATGAGATGTTTTATATCTGTAAATATTCTACACTTCTTAAAAGCCCTTTATTCTATGTTGCACAAAGCTATTTTATCTACAATTTAAGTCAAGGCTGAAAAGACTCAAATTTATTTGCAAATGAAAAACTTAGAGAGTTGGAATGAGTTGGAAACACTTCCTATTAAAGCATATTTGAATGTATATGAAAAAATTGTTAAACCCCAAAACAATCTGTGAATTTTAACTCATTCTGATATGACTGCTAACTAGAATATATGCACATATTTCTTTGAGAGTACAGATACAGTCTATCTTCCATTCAGGTATGAATGTTTCTGATTTATAGTAATTGGGATCATTTTTGACAATGCATTGGACTTCTCAGAATAAAATAGCAATAGTTTATAGGTGCTATATAACTGCATTATATTTTTTCCTATATTTATGAAAGCAACATATTATGCTCTCTATTATTAGATATTCTCTTCAGCAATTTTCCCCTTCTCAGGTTCTATATCATTTACTGCTTTCATTTTTTAATTCTTATCATAGGTAATATTAAATTGCTAATTCTACATCTTACACATTTGTTTTCTTCCAAAATACAAGTGAATTCTACACAGATATTAATCTTTACTTCTTCGTGTCTCACAAACTGACAAAAAACACGGTTTGTTTTTAGAATTTGTGCAGTAACCATATCATTAATTTCTTAATAATCTATTTCTGGGTAAATGTTGAGCTTGGAATACATGTAGGATAGTTTTATTAACTGTGCTGTATTAATAATTAATGTCTATCATCCAAACAAAAGTTTTATTC